>BLSH010278179.1:1274934-1294577 GCA_018402905.1 Glandirana rugosa | reverse complement strand
TGTCCTCAGAGCAACAGCACAGACAGCAGTAGTAAAGTAATCTATCTCAGGATGCAGGATCAGGTCTTAAAATGTCTCAAATCTGTCCCTCACGCAGTCAGCTACCTTTCCCTACACTAACCCAAGGAGCATGTGACTGCAGCACTGTGACTCCAGCTTATAAAGAGGCTGGGTCACATGATGCACTGGCCAATCACAGCCATGCCATTAGTAGGCATGGCTGTGATGGCTTCTAAGGGCAAACCAGTGAAACGCTTGTTGATTGGCTGCCCTGCAGCTTCTCAACACGTGGAGTAAAATAGCAGAACCCCGGACCGAACCCGAACGATTTTTGAAATGTCCGGGTCCGGGTCCGTGCCACGGACACCCGAAAGTTCGGTACGGACCCGAACGTTACAGTCCGGGTTCGCTCAACACTAATAACAACACAATGGATATAATCCTTTGGTGGAACAAAACCCCTTTTCTTTTCTTTGGGGGATAGGATAGGGATAATGTATGGGTTCATGTATAACATCAATGCTTTAATGTATATAGGCCTATAACAAAGAATCAGAAACGGCAGAAAACAATAAAAAGAATTCCTAGTTTGTGGTTGGAAAGCTTTCAGGTTGGAATACATATTTTTATCATCATCATCCTCTACAGGGTATGGATTAAACTTATTTATAATTCAGCATTAACAGTTATATGGAGAATATTTATCCTATGATGTTTTAGGCTACAAAAATGGTTTGTAGCTAAATTCGTCATTTAAATCTGGATGTTTTAACACTGATAGATTGTGTATCCAACAAGTTTCACGTTGTAAGAGTTGTTTATCATTGTCACCGCCTCTTTCTGTGGGTGGAATATGTTCCAATGCAAAGAATTGCATTTGAGAACAGTCGAAGCGGTGATACAAACTCATGTGCTTACTGATGGGTGTCTCCATCTTCTTTTTAAAGACAAGGGAGATATGGTCTTGAATGCGTTGGAAAAAATGTCTTTGTGTTGCCCACATAAAAGGCCTCACATTTACAGGACATAATGTACACTATGCCAAAAGATTGACAGTCCACTCTAAATTGTGGCGTAAAAACCCGACCATTTGGTAGAGTTATTTGGGAAGCCTTGGTGACATATCTACAGAAATTGCATTTGTTGCATGGAAAGGTCCTATTAGCCTTGAATCGGGTTTCAAGGTTCATGGAATGATGACTGTGAACCACTTTGTCTTTTAGCGACTTGGATCTTCTGCAGGTGATTTCAGGATAGGGTTTGAGGTGCTGGGCTACTGTGTTGTCAGCCAACAGGTACCAATACTTCTGAATAACCTGACGTACTTATTTGTGTTGTCCAGAGAATCTGGTAGTTAACCTAATCCTATTTTCCAGCTCACATATTTTCTTTTTGTGGATCAGTGTAGTCCTATCTTGATTCTTGGCTGTAATATATGCTCTTTTCAGTTATTTGTTACTGTAGCCTCTTTGTTTGAGCCGCCCTAGCCTCTCTCTCAAAATCAACATCCATAGTGCAGTTCCTCTTGAGGCGAAGGTACCGACTGTATGGAATGCTCATTACCAGAAGGTTAAGGTGAGAGCTGTTGGCATGGAGGATGGAGTTACCATTACAGGGTTTATGATATAGAGTAGAGTCCAGGGTATCGTCAGGATTAACAAATATTTAGACATCCAAAAAATTAAGGACCTGCTGATGGCATTCCATGGTAAATTTAAGATTAAATTGGTTAATTTTAAGACCTGGGTATATGTGCACAAATTCCATCAGGAATCTTTTTTGGCCTACTGTTAATACCTGTGTGCACATTGGATGTATTTACTATTATTAATCCTTTCTTATATAAAGCTTGTATGATTTCTAAACTGCTATGCATCTATATACTTATGGTAAATGTTACATGCTGGTTGCAGTAGTTCCTCTGCTCCCAATTACTTTGATTATATTACTGGTTAATCCATCAGGAAGGTGATCCTGGGTTACTGCAATATCCTGTTTGGGGAGGGCCATTAGTCATAACCCTCCCAAAAGTGGGCTACACTATGTTACCTAAAGAAATCAATCATATTCTTCAGTTTATTTAATAACCTTCACTAATAAAATCAGTTTGATTCTGATTAAATAGAGGTGGCACTAGGAATTTTATACTGCTAGTGCAGTGCAGAAGCTTGTATGTCACTGGGTCATTTTACAGATTTGGTATCTCTCTGAAAGGGTTGCATTGCCCCTAGGTATAGGAGAAAAAGACACAGTACAATAAATGGAAGAGGTCCTGCCAAACTGGTCACTCCTTTCATTTTGTGGATTGAAAAGGTGCAAAGAACTTTAAAGCAAGTTTTCCATGTCCTTCTTGCTGATCTACTACCTTCACCAACTATGCCATCCATCTTCTGAGCTCTGTAGTTCCTCTGCAATAGCCTGCTGATCTTGCTTAAAAACTGTTATCGCCCAGTGATATCCTGTTTGTAAGACCGCTGGCTGCTATGCCTCCTGTATTCTCAGCCAGCGGTCTTTTCACTTACCACTCATAGTTCTCTAAAGCGAGCAGGGATTATTATTTCATCCCTGTAGTGGGCGGAGGGGGTCTCACAGCTGTGCCACCCATTTAGATGGTGTCCTCCTCCCTCCTCCTCTTCCTACCTGCCAGCACTGACCACACTCTGCCCCCGTCCCCCTCACCACACGCCATCTCTCGGTGCAGAGCGGCGATAGTTACCGGAAATCATCTGGATGATAGAGTGGGGATCTCGGGCTGACAGGTCTTGCACTGAGGCTGCACTGATAAACTGCACTAATGGGCACTAAGGCTGCACTTATGGGCACTGAAAAGCTGCACTGATAAGGCTGCACTGATGGGCACTGATGAGGCTACACCTATGGGCACTGATGAGGCTGCACTGATAAGCAGTGGACACCATCCAATGCCAAATATCTGTAGGAGAGGTTTCCACCATCCCTGCAAAGTTTGCAGTCATTTTTTATGTCTTATTTTCAGTTCGATGTGTATTATATATGATGTTACATATCACAGAGACCGTTATTGTGGTAATATTGTTTATTGGGAATGCGATACATTAGAGGGTTTCCACCATTATTGTGTTATTGATTAGTAAGTTAGCGATGCACTTTTTTGTTTTTTTCTCATGCCAACATTTATTTGTGTCACATGCTGATGTAAAACATCATGGCTTGGCTCTTTCTTTCTGTGGTGGGGCTAGGGATATGCTCACATGCACCATACCAGCACTGATTGCTGTTAGAAGATCTCAAAGCTACAGCAGGAGGAGGAATATTTCTAATTCTGAATTACAGCAGGGTACAGTGTGTATAATATATCATTATGGGCATGTGTCTACAGTTCAGTAATGATTACATACAGCAAGTAAAGACAATTGTATCTCCTGTTGCGGCTGGAGGGGGAGAGCACAAAAATGCTTTGCATTTATAAGGCTGTAACCTACCACCTATCCTGTTGTGTGTTACTGAGTAGTATGGCTTACTGCCTGCAGAATGAGGGGGTGTGATTTATGTTTAAGTGGGCGAGTTCACATTTACATATACAGGCCTAGTGTATTCTCCCACATTCACTCCCATCCCAATGATTCATTGGAAATGTAGTTTGATTGTGGTTTAGAGATCGAGAGGAAAGGATATGATGCAATCACTGTTCTAACAGCTCCTCCTTGATGATGCATTTTTTTAATTAGAGAGCTGACTTCCTGAAAATTCAATTAGACTTTTCAATTGTAAGGAGTTTCACAAATGTAATAACTATTTAGTGTTGTGAGTGTGTGTGTGTGTGTGGGGAGGGGGTGTACTAAATGGGGATTTTTTGCCAATCCCGGAGTTCTGCTTTAAAGCTTAATATATGCGTTGACTTTATGACTTTATCAGAAAGCTTGTGAGCTTATTACGTCCTGTGCTCTCTGCCTTTGTTAACCCATATCAATTACTACTGTTCCCAGCTATCTCTGAGGACAACAGAACCATGCCCATCTATGTTATGCAGAATGGGAGAGGGGTGGGGTTTCATAGGCCTATCTTGTTTCTGGTGTCCTATTACAGTTCTGTGAATGAATATTGTCATAGCTGGAATGAAAGTGTGCTACTGGCAGAATCACCAGAAAATAAAGGAAAAAAACTTGAAAAAAAGAAAATGAATGCAGCCATGAGGACTGGTCAATTGAAATATATTTCATTTTGTTTTGGGGATTAGATTATGCGTCAAAGCAAACCTGTTGCTTATTTTGCAATGATACCCTCACCAACAACGCATACTAATCTTTTCTTTACTCCCATGTCACATTAACAAGAAATCGTGTGTCATGGAGGGCATTGGACTGTTTATGCTACCAGCAAGGTAAGGTAGGCTCTCAGGATTGCTCAGAAAGTGACAGCTAATTTTCAGGCTGAAAAAAGTTACAGAACAGAATCATCCAGCAGGAATTAAGTCAGACAGACTAGAGGTCAGAGTAGTGTGCAGGCAATCGTGGTCAGGAGACAAGCTGAAGGTCAGGGAAGGTAGCAGGCATGAACAGAACCAGAGGGAAGTAAAGGGGACAAAGGAAGGAAGACTATTAATACACCTTGCCCTTAAACTTTATGGCACATGGGGGTCAAATTCATGCTTATGAGAATTCAGTACATTTATCACACTGGAAAAAAAACAGTATTTGAGTCTATAGGTCTGTGCCTTGATGGCGCTAAAGCTCCTGCCAGAGGGCAACAGGTCAAACAAGTAGTATTGCAGATGCAAAGAGTACTTCAGAATTAGAGTTGAGCAAACACGAACTGTAAAGTTCGGGTTCGTACCGGACTTTAGGGTGTCCGTGTCCGAAACCCGAACCCGGACATTTGAGAAAAAGTCCAGGTTCGGGTATTTTTTCGCGCCCGTTGAATAGCTGCAGGGCAGCCAATCAACAAGCGTTTCACTCGTTTGCCCTTAGAAGCCATCACAGCCATGCCTACTAATGGCATGGCTGTGATTGGCCAGTGCATCATGTGACCCAGCCTCTATATAAGCTGGAGTCACGTAGTGCTGCATGTCACATCATCTCATACTAGTGTAGGGAGAGGATCCTGCTGCTGGTGTGAGGGACAGATTAGCTTTAGAAAATCATCTCATACTAGTGTAGGGAGAGGATGCTGCTGCTGCTGCTGTGAGGGACAGATTAGCTTTAGAAAATCATCTCATACTAGTGTAGGGAGAGGATGCTGCTGCTGTTGTGACGGACAGATTAGCTTTAGAAAATCTGCGATTTATTGGTAGGTGGGTGCTAGGGGAGATTTTTGTTTGCTAGAGTACATTTTGTTTGCTAAGCAAAGTGCCTCATATAAAACCTAAGCAATTTTTCTGTTTATTAGGTGGGCGTTTGCAGCCATTTTTGCAACTGCTTGTGTGTCAGGGACACTACTTTAATCGTGTTCTGTTAGTTCAGTTGGCAACATTTTGGCATATTTAAATACTGCTTTTACATTGCAGTTAGACAAATTAAAAATGTGCAAAATGTTACATTTGCGGCCAGCGGAGCATTTCTTGCACAAAATTAACCACTTCAGCCCCGGAAGGATTTCCAGCTTTAGGACCAGAGCCCTTTGTGCGATTCGGCACTGCGTCGCTTTAACTGAAAATTGTGCGGTCGTGCGACGTTGTACCCAAACGAAATTTGCGTCCTTTTTTTCCCACAAATAGAGCTTTCTATTGGTGGTATTTGATCCCCACTGCATAATTTCTGATCGCCGCTATAAACAAAAGAAGAGCGGCAAATTTGCAAAAAAACCCAAATTTCTTACTTTTTGCTAGAATACAAATCCAAAAAAAAAATATAAAAAAACATTTTTTTTCACCGTTTTTGGCCGATTTATATTCTTCCTCATATTTGCGATAAAAAAAATCGCAATCGGCGTTTATTGATTGGTTTGCGCAAAAGTGGTCACGTTTACAGATGATGAGAATAAATTTTTGGTTTTTTTTTTTTTACTAGTAATGGCGACGATCTGCGATTTTTAGCAGTACTGCGATATTGGGGCGGACATGTCGGACTATTTTGACACTTTTTTGGGACCATTGGCATTTATACAGCGATCAGTGCTATAAAAATGCACTGATTACTGTGTAAATGCCATTGGCAGTGAAGGGGTTAACCTGCAGGGGGCGCTCTAAGGGTTAACTATGTTCCCTGGGCGTGTTCTAACTGTATGGGGACTGCCCTAGCTGGGGAAGGGAAGTGGTCACAGCCTCCGTATACAGGGAGGCTGTGATCACAGCCCTTCCTCCTCACACAGAACGGAGGTCCTTGTTTACATACACGGACCTCCGTTCCTTCGCTCCGGGGGGGCCATCGCGGGTAGCCGGCGGCAATCGAAGCCGCCGCACCCGCTCCCTGGCCCTCCCCGAACACATATAACACAATAAAAAGTGCTTCTACATTGCTGGTTTTAAAAAACAATAATTCTAAATACTACATTTGCGGCCAGCAGTGCATTTCTTGCACAAAAATAAAAAGTGCATCTACATTGCTGGTTTAAAAAAAAAAATATTCTAAATACTACATTTGCGGCCAGCGGTGCATTTCTTGCACAAAAATAAAAACTGTGTCTACATTGATGGTTTTAAAAAAAAAATATTCTAAATACTACATTTGCGGCCAGCGGTGCATTTCTTGCACAAAATTAAAAAGTGCGTCTACATTGCTGGTTTAAAAAAAAAGAATAATAAATAGTGCTACATAGTACATTTGCACCTTGCTGTGCATTTCTTGCACAAAATTAAAAAGTGCGTCGACATTGCTGGTTTAAAAAAAAAATAAAATAGTGCTACATAGTACATTTGCACCTTGCTGTGCATTTCTTGCACAAAATTAAAAAGTGCATCTACATTGCCGGTTTAAAAAATAATATAAATTTGTGCTAAGTAGAACATTTGCGTCCAGAATGAGGAGAGCTTCAAATAAGGGACGTGGTCATGGTGCTGCTGGTGCTGCTGGTGTTGGTGGTGTTGGTGAAGCTCATGTTGCAAGGAGAGGACGTGGTCAATCTGTGCTAGCTACACGCACAAGTGAAACACCTTCCTCAGGTGCGAGTAGCCGACAGAACCTTTGACGTTATATGGTAAGCCCGAATGCCGCTCAACGAATGGTCAGGCCAGAACAAGTACAGGCGATAGTAGATTGGGTGGTTGACAATGCCTCCAGTTCCTTCACATTGTCTCCTACCCGTTTTTTTTTTTATAGAACATAAGTCTTTATTGGAATTTGTAACAGGAGAAACATGAAAAATAAACCATGGTACATTTTATATGGAAAAAGTGAACCCGTGCTAGAACATCTCTGGGTTTGTCTGCAGATAGTGATCTTTTTTTTTTTTTTAATGTCTCAATATTTTGGGGACTACCCCAATTAGAAAAAATAAACCAAACAAACAAAAAACAGTGTTGGCTACCTCCTCCTCCTCCACCGCCACTTCCACCTACACCGCCACGGTCACTGCCTCCTCAACCTCCTACTCCACATTCACCTCCTCCTCCATTTTTTATTTTTTTTATGTGATTTTAAGCTATTTCCCTATCCACATTTGTTTGCAGGGCACTTGTCCTACTCTTACCCCCATTTTGCTTCCTTTTGCAGCCCTTTCCAGGACTTTTTCAGAGCCATTTTAGTGCCCAAAAGTTTGGGTCACCATTGACTTCAATGGGGTTCGGGGTCAAGTTCGGGTCAAGTTCAGGGCTGAACTTTAACTTTTTCGCGAAGTTTGGCCGAACCCACCAAACCCGAACATCCAGGTGTCGGCCCAACTCTATTCAGAATGTTTTGGCTCTGCAGAAGTGTCAGGAACTGGATATAATATCCTAGAGGCGCAGATGACAGCCAATAATTTTCTGTGTGGTGTTGATGACTTTGGGAAGAGCATTCCTGTCTGCTGCTGGGCACCTGATGAACCTCACTGAAATACAGTATATCAGTACTCTCTTGATAGAAGAGTGATAGAAGAACACGAGCAGTTTTTCTTCCAGACTAGCTTTCCTGAGCACTCTCAGGAAGTATAATTGGTGTTATGCCATGCTCATAACCACACTGGTGTTGATAGACCAGGATAGACCTTCAGAGGTAAAGGTTCCCAAGAATTTGAAAAAGGAAAACCTCTTCGCCCAGTCCCCGTTAATGTAAAGTAGGGTTGGGTCTGTGCTGCGCTTCCCAAAGTCATTGTTGAGTTCCTTTGTTTTGTGGCATTGAGCGTCGAGTTATTTACGCAGCACGATTTCTGAACCTCATCTCTGTAGCTTGACTAATCTCCACCACCTATTGAAAACTCCATCCAGCCTCAGCTCTAATACTCATCTCACACTGCCCCAACAGGGTATTGGCTGAGACAAAATTTTCACTTTGCTTTATGATGGAAATAACACTGCAAATAATGATCTCAAATGTTTTAATAAATGAAGCTCTTGTTGGCACAGGGTTGTGGTAATCAGTGACACAAGCACACTACAGCAGTCCATTTCAATATGGAAATTAAATCTGGGCTGGCCATACATTATACAATTTTCTCATTCAATTTCATTTAGATTTACCTTCAACTATGTAGTGCAAGGGCTTGTCTGGTTGCATACAGATTGAAAGTATTTAGGTTTGACCTCATATTATATGGATTTGGTAAATCTAAAGAAAAATTGTGCAAAAAAATGTATAATGTATGGCCAGGCTAAGGATCATATAAACAAGCCCTACAAAAGGGTCTTTCTTCTGAAGTTTGCATTTTGTTTTTCGGCAGTAAGCATAGATCACCTGTAGGAGAGCATTAGTGTCACATGCTGCATAGCAGATAAACCATGAGGGCCACGTCTTCTTGTCAACCAAACAGCCTTTGTAAAATACTCTTTCATTAAGTTGAGCTTACAAAATAGGTATTATTCAAAATGTAATGCAGCCAGAATTGTCAGCATCAACCAGACAGCTGTTAAGCTTTTATTGTTAATTACGCATTAGAAGCTTAACAGCTACAATGTGATTTGTTGCTATGGATCACTATCTTTCTGCACACAAGTATTTAAAAATGAGACACATTGGGATTGCATACGGATTTTCCAAAAAGGCCAATTGTGAAATCATATTTTCCTCCACAGTTACAGACCACCAATGAGTTATTACATTTCTATAAGATTATGATTTACAAGACTTAACATCTTTGTGCTGTAACTTTGCTGGCCTTATCTAATTACAACAAAGAGAACAATCTCTACCAATGGGATCACTGGCTGTTGCTACTTTGGTTGGCATGGGGTTTTTGTTCAAGCTGTTCAGTTATCTTACACTCAACACCATGGCTCACAAATCAGGCTAGAATGGGTTAATGTGGGCAGACAGGCTTATTCTTTAATGGAGTAATTACTAATAATTAATCCAGAATACTCAGTTGATTTGAATGACAACAAACAGGCCATACTGCGTGAAACAAAAGCTAGAGCTCAGCTTTTGTTCCTGACTCAAAAGATGCCCACGGACTGTTTTCGCAGTAACTGGGGCTTTGTGCTCACAAATTCCTAAATTATCTCAGCAGTGTCACGTCAGAACTCACACCGGCAGAAGAAAGATCTGTGGGGACTTGAGTTTCAGGAGGAAAGGCGTATCATAGAATCATGTTTCAGCACAAACAAAGAAAAGTCTTTGTTGGATAAGAAGAAAACCGGTCTTCTATTGGAACTCGTACATCCCAAGAGCATGCAGGCCCATCGAAAAAAACCAAACAAAGGATGGGCTATGTATCAAGCAGTCTGCTAAGGCACATTGTAACTCATCAATTATTTAATATTCTGTCCTTTGCAGCCACATACAAGGTCATTCATCAAAGTGTCCAAGTGCCAAGAAAAAAAAAGAAGACTACAAATGTATCACAGAAAAAAAGCAGCTTCTAGTGTTGCATCAATGTATCTACTACAAAATGAGGTTTAGAATTCTTGTTCTTTTTAAATGAATATTTCAGGAAGTCACACATTCATATTGTATGTGTATTTAAAGTACATCTAAATAGTGTAGTATACCTAGTGGAAAACGCTGTGATACACTTTTAATCTGATCTGTGTTGGAGAAGCTAGCATTGGAATTGCTCGGTGAAATATTCTTGTGCTATGAGCCAGGTGTTATTCATTTTAATAACCTTCTGGCAGCTTTGGATTGATCAAGAGAGTCATGTATCAAACAGATAACATGAAACAGAATTCTGTACAAGAACTGCTTGGTCCAGCCCTGCTTCCATCTTCCAAAAGAACAGTGTTCAAGTGTGTTATCCGAAAAATAAAATGTGGAAGGAAACAAAACACAGAACATACAATATGCTAAAGAAAGTAAGTCAGCTGGAAAAATAAATTTGCTATTACAGTAAAGCTCATAAACCCAGAGGAATGCTGTCTTTTTTGGAATCTAAAGTTATTCTGTAAAACAGTTCATTTGGTTTGAAGGAGGCAACTATAAACTGTGGAGGAGTCATGGTAGTAAAAAAGAAGGGGGTTAAAGATAAACTCCAGGCAGTTATAAATATACTATCTAATGCGGTTATGCATTCATTAAAAAATGACTTTATATCAGCGTCTGCTTAACTGCAGTACAGAAAAGTGAGGTCAAGTCAATAAATGTATTTCAACTTTATATTTATCTGTTTGCCTGGAGTCAAGCTTTTATGCAAATGCAAGCTGGCGTCACTAAATTATGTCTGTTCCTGTATTTTTCTGACGTATATAATATTTCAACAGTAGATATACATTTAAAGTATCAGTCTATCTATAACTGGTCATTCAGTAAGGGTCGGTTCACACAGGGGCAATCCGACTTCAGGCGTGACTTTGCTAGGCGTTTTGAACGCAACTTCAGCACGACTTAAGCGCGACCTCAGCGTGACTTAAAGTGACCTCCATGCCAGGTGACTTTGCCTTTGGCCAATCAGAGAAGGGAGGGAGGGGTTGCCTGGGTAATTCACTGGGTAAATTCTTTTCTTTTTCCTGTAAAGTCAGATGGTGATCCGACTTGGAGGCGACTTCCATTGAATTCTATGAGCACAAGTTGGATAGAAGTCGCCTTGAAGTAGTACAGGAACCTTTTTTGAAGTTGGAGTGACTTCAGTAGTGTACATTAAGACAGCTCTCATTCAATTTAATGGGATTTCTGATGTCAAGCGACTTGGGGCAACACAATTCGGAGCGCAAGTGGATTATGTGTGAACCGGCCCTTATGTATGTTGCCCCAACATGTCATATTCCTGCTATGTGTATATTGTACCATGTGTTTATGTTAAAAGGTATTCTGTTTTCTTTGCATTGCTTCCATTGTTTGAAATACCTGGTTTTCCTGTTTTCCTATTTCAAACTGACCACTCCAGAGCACATCCATCCCAGGGTGGTCAGTTTTCTGGCTGTGCTGAGAGCACAGCCTGCCTGTCCACCAATGGTCAGACTTGTGCCCCCCCTGCAGATTCATTCACTGGAAATATCAGTATACTGCTCTTTCTCTGCATCTTGCTGACATGCCCCTCTTGCAGTCTCCATCCCCATCTCGCTAAGACCCTTAAGCAACTGAGAACAGAGGTCATGTGATCACTTATACAAAAATAAAAAAAGTATTTTTTATATATTATAAGAAGTATTTCTAATGTTTAATACTGTGCAACTTTTACAATATAATGTATGTAGAATGTATGTATGTATGTATGTACAGCATAGCTCCCAATTGTCCCTGATTTGGTGGGAATTTCCCTGATTTGGAAAAAAAGTCCCTCTGTCCCTCTTTCCTCATCATTTGTCCCTCATTTTGGTCTGATCTAGATAGTTGTATATAAAACGAACTATTTATCTTTCAAATTGTGTTTTCCAGTGCTAAACTTTTCATCCAACTTGTAAATTTCAAAAACCAGTAAAAAGGAATAGTAGTGATAAAAAAAGCACTTATGGGTTTAACTATTTTTTTTTTGTAATATTCTCCTTTAAGTGAGGGGCCTGTCCTATGCCTTCATATTTTTGCTAATTGGTTTTTCCATTATTCTCATCTCAAAAGTTGGGAGGTATGGTTCAGTATTGTGCAAAAGTCTTAGGCAGGTGTGAAAAAAATGGAAATTAAGAAAGCTTTCAGAAATAAAAATGTTAATGGTTTATTTTTTATCAAAATGTGAAGTAAATGAATAGAAGAAAAATCCAAAACAGCATCACTTTCTCTAGGTACACTTGCACATGCTTTAATAATTTTAATTATTATTCAATTTAATTTTTTTGCTGTAGCAAGAGGCTGTTTGTTCACTGAAAGGCTAAAGAGCGGTACATTAATGAGTGTCTGCAGGCAACAGTGAAGTTGTTTGGGGCTGCATTTCTGTAAATTGTTTCAAAGATTTGGTCAGGATCAATGGTGTCCTCAATGGTGAGAAATACAAGCAGGTACTTCATGCTGTACCATCAGGGAGGCATATGATTGACCCCATGTTTATTCTGCAGCAAGACAATGACCCCAAGCATACAGCCAATGTCATTACTCTTATTAACACCATCTCATCCAGTCTTCTCTACCTTCAACTCCCTACTTCGTCCTCCACCGCTTCCGCCCACTAACACACTCACTGCCCAGGAGATTGCTAATCACTTCAAAAGCAAGATTGACACAATTTGTGACAAAATCTCCACTCTACAGGCATCTTCCCCAGTTAACACCCCATGTCAACAAGCACAATCGACACTATCCTTATTCAAACCTTCTACTATAAACGAGGTTGTTAAACTCCTTTCTAACGCCCACCTAACCACCTGTCCACTGGACCCTATTCCCTCTCAAATACTACGCTCACCCTCTGACTCTATCCTGCACTCTCTAACTCACATCTTCAATCTCTCCCTCTCTTCTCGCATCTTCCCCAATGCTCTAAAATATGCATTGGTCATCCCCATACTCAAAAAGCCATCCCTGGACCCTACCAACCTAAATAATCTGCGCCCTATCTCCTTGCTCCCCTTTTCGCCCAAACTCCTTGAACGCCTAGTCCACAACCAACTGAGTGACCACCTTGTTAAGAATAACCTTCTGGACCCCCTTCAATCTGGATTTCACCCTCAGCACTCCATAGTAACTGCCCTTCTTAACCACTTCAGCCCCGGAAGGATTTCCCACTTTAGGACCAGAGCACTTTTTGCGATTCGGCACTGCGTCGCTTTAACTGACAATTGCGCGGTCGTGCGACGTTGTACCCAAATGAAATTTGCATCCTTTTTTTCCCACAAATAGAGCTTTCTTTTGGTGGTATTTGATCCCCTCTGCGTTTCTGACTGCCGCTATAAATAAAAGAAGAGCGACAATTTTGCAAAAAAACCCAAATTTATTACTTTTTGATAAAATACAAATCCCAAAAAAAATATAAAAAAAATTTTTTTCCATCGGTTTTGGGCGATTTATATTCTTCCTCATATTTTTGGTAAAAAAAAAATCGCAAAAGTTGCCACGTTTACGTATGATGAGAATTCATTTCTGGGGTTTTTATTTTTTTTTATTTTTTACTAGTAATGGCAGTGATCTGCGATTTTTAGCGATGCTGCGATATTGCAGCGGACATGTCGGACCATTCTGACACTTTTTTGGGACCATTGGCATTTATACAGCGATCAGTGCTATAAAAATGCACTGATTACTGTGTAAATGCCATTGGCAGTGAAGGGGTTAACCTGCAGGGGGCGCTCTAAGGGTTAACTGTTTTCCCTGGGCATGTTCTAACTGTGTGTGGGCTGCCCTGGCTGGGGAAAGGGGATGATCACAGTTTCCATATACAGGAAGGCTGTGATCATCGCCCTTCCCCCTTCAACAGAACGGAGATCCGTGTTTACACACACGGACCTCCGTTCTTTCAGTGCGAGGGAGCCATCGCGCACAGTGAGCGCGCGAGCGTGCCTCCGGCGGAGCGTGTGCTCACAATGCTAGTTATCGCAGCCGCCGTCCTGTGACGGCGGTTCGCGATAACGAGCCATCTTGCCGCCGTCACGCTGTGGCGGGCGGTCGGCAAGTGGTTAAACTCACAAATGACCTATTAACCGCAAAAACCAATGGACACTATTCTGTACCCCTACTCCTGGACCTTTTGACTGCCTTTGATACTGTCGACCACCCCCTCCTCCTCAAATAAACTCTACTCCTTCGGTGTCCGTGACTGTGCTCTTCAGTGGCTCTCGTCCTACCTATCCCATCACACCTTCAGCGTATTGTACAATTCTACCTCCTCCTCTCCTTCCTTTGTTGGGGTCCCCCAAGGTTCTGTTCTTGGATCTCTCTTATTTTCAATATACACCTCTTCCCTGGGTCGGCTGATAGCCTCCCATGGCTTTCAATATCATTTCTACGCTGACAATACCCAAATCTACCTCTCCACCCCCCAACTTACTCCATCAGTCTCCTCACGTATCACTAACTTATTAACAGACATATCTGCCTGGATGTCACACCACTTTCTCAAACTCAACTTGTCTAAAACTGAACTCATAATATTTACTCCCCCACGTGCCGTTTCCATTGACTTCTCTGTCAAGAGCAATGGCACAACCATCCACCCATCCCCACATGTTAGGGTGCTTGGTGTTATCCTGGATTCTGAACTCTCCTTTTGGCCCCACATCTAATCACTTTCTAAGGCTTGCCGCCTCAAACTCTGCAACATCTCTAAAATATGTCCCTTCTTAACCAATGAAACCACAAAACTCCTGATTCATTCCCTGGTCATCTCAAACCTCGACTACTGCAACTCCCTCCTCACTGGCCTACCTTTAAATAGACTATCCCCCCTCCAGTCCATCATGAATGCCACTGCCAGACTCATCCACCTTACAAACCGTTCAACGTCTGCCACCCCTCTCTGCCAATCCCTCCATTGGCTGCCACTCGCCCAACGAATTAAATTCAAAATACTAACACTCAGCTACAAAGCCATCCACAACTCTGCTCCCAGCTACATCACCAGCCTAGTCTCAAAATACCAACCTAACCGTCCTCTTCGCTCCTCCAAAGACCTCCTGCTCTCCAGTTCCCTCATCACCTCCTCTCATACTTGCCTCCAAGACTTCTCCCGAGCCTCTCCCATCCCCTGGAACTCCCTACCCCAATCGGTCAGGCTGTCCTCAAATCTATCCACCTTCAGGCGATCCCTGAAAACTCTTCTCTTCAGGGAAGCCTATCCTGCCACCACCTAACAACTGCACTCCTTATTTTCTCAAACAGCTCATCCCCCACAGTTATTGCTCTTTCGTATCATTTAACCCTCCCTCCTAGATTGTAAGCTCTAACGAGCAGGGCCCTCTGATTCCTCCTGTATTGAATTGTACTGTATGCCCTTATATTGTAAAGCGCTGCGCAAACTGTCGGCGCTATATAAATCCTGTATAATAATAATAATAATAATTAGGAACTATTTTCATCATAGAGAACAATAAGGAGTCCTGGAAGTGATGGTTTGGCCCCCACAGAGCTCTGATCTCAACATCATTGAGCCTGTCTGGGATTACATGAAGAGACAGAAAGATTTGAGGCAGCTTACATCCACAGAAGATCTGTGGTTAGTTCTCCAAGTGTTTGGAACAACCTACCTGCCAAGTTCCTTCAAAAACTGTGTGGAAGTGTGCTTAGAAGAATTGATGCTGTTTTGAAGGCAAAGGTTGGACACACCAAATACTGATTTGATTTGGATTTATCTTTCGTTCACTTTGTTTTGTTCTTTTCCATTCTGTTAATTGATAAAAATAAACTATTAACGCTTCTATTTCTGAAAGAATTTTTAATTTACAGCATTTTTTCACACCTGCCTAAAACTGTTGCACAGTACTGTACCTATTTATTCATCAACCCCTTGAGCTGGGTATACATTAGTAGATCTTTGAACAAAAATTTGTCTGAAAATTCTCAGTACAGTCAAGGGCATGGCAAATGTTGTTCGAAAGTACTTCAAAATTGAATTTGCTTTTAATGGTTGATTTTTGGAGTGAATGGACTTTACAGCACAAAAAAACACATATGCGGTTCAAGAAAAAAAATATCTGTCCTGCTACTTCAAATTTTCTTATCACTGCAGTCTAAAAGCAAAGCTAATTTCACCACCTTAACAATTAGAGAAATTAACAAAAGTTAATAAAGTGGAATTTTCATTCAAAAATCTACTAGTGTATATCCAGCTTAAACTAATTATCCATTCATGTGTTCAAATTATACCTTCACCCTCAACACAATTGCTTTCATACTTGTCGTTTTATCTATTCTATATACAGATCATTTCAGTAAAATGCTTTACTTGTCTCTCGTCAGCTTTTATTTCCAAAAGAAATCCGTATTTTAGAAGTTCCTGCCATAGCAGAATGGATAAATCTTGAAATATGTTGGCAACATTCCCTGTTCCTCTGCGTGTGATTAATAAGAGCAGATAATTTCTGGGCTTAAAAAATTGCTCCTAATTACATATTAGGTCTTAAACACCCCAGCAAACTTCTGCTGATGGTGATTTGGCACAGGCCTCTTTCATTTTGAGAGCATCATCTAATTTTAGTTAAATATAATGCAATCAATGGCAGATGTCTGATATGAAATATGAATATGCTGATGTGCACTTCTTGAGGAAAGGAAATGCGTTTTTAATCTCGTTAACGTCCTGAAGTATCATTAAACACTTCCAAAGGTGTGTGTCTGGTACTGTGGCCTCATGGATCCATATTACACACAGTGATAGCAGACATATTTACTAAAATAACCTACACTTTTCTCCCTGTGTTCATTTTTTAAACATAAGCATGTTATTTGGAAAAGAAAGAAACATGGTTTTGCAAATTTACAAGAGTTTTTATACATTCTTATACATAAATCACGTTTGAAATACATACCCTGTTTCCCCGAAAATAAGACAGTGTCTTATATTAAGTTTTGCTCCCAAAGATGCGCTAGGTCTTATTTTCAGGGGATGTCTTATTTTTCCATGAAGAAGAATACGGTATCTGATCCTCCTGTGTCATTTTAATTGCCCCCTCTGATCCTCCTGTGTCATTTTAATTGCCCCCTCTGATCCTCCTGTGTCATTTTGATTGCCCCCTCTGATTCTCCTGTGTCATTTTGATTGTCCCCTCTGATCCTCCTGTGTCATTTTAATTGCCCCCTCTGATCCTCCTGTGTTAGTTTAATTGCCCCCTCTGATCCTGCTGTGTCATTTTAATTGCCCCCTCTGATCCTCCTGTGTCATTTTACAGTAAGTGATCCCCCTCCCCCCACCCCTGTGCCAGTGTACACCTTCACCAGACACTGTCACTGCGCTGGCCTAGCTGGGGCCTGCCTGGCCCTGGGGACTGTCACTGGGCTGGCTGGGGCCTGGACCTGGGCTGGAGCAGAGTCTGCCACTGACATCATGAGGGCGGCTGCGAGCATCAGGCAGTGTCACCAGAGACAGACAAGCACTCACCTTTGCCGCTTCCCGTCCGCTCTGATCCTCCTGTTCTTCACACCACAGTCGCAAAAGTCTCCTCCTCCTCTCTCCCGCCCCGCGCTCACAGCTCACTCCGACGTCCGCTCCGCATCCACACAGCAGTGACCGTAGTAACCAGTTTATGGTTAATTACCGGTAATTTTCATTCCGAGACAGAGCCGGGGGGCCTTATTATCGGGGTGGATGCCTTATTATCGGGGATGTCTTATTTTCGGGGGGATGCCTTATATTTCACAATGAACGAAACCTGTAGGAAGGTCTTATTTTCGGGGGATGTCTTATTTTCGGGGAAACACGGTATATAGCGTTAAACTGGCAGTAACGCACACAGAACTATATGGCGTTAAACTTGCAGTAACACACACAGAAGTAAATGGTTTTTAAGTGGCAGCAATGCACACAGAAGTAAATGGCATTAAACTTGCAGTAACACAATCAAATAGATGGTGTTCAACCATCACTGCACTGACGCTATCTGAACTGTCCCTACTCTAGCTATACACTAATGTAAAGATTAGTAACACGGTCTCACTACACTACACTGTAGCTATCTGGGCTGTCCCTACTCTACATATACACTAATGTATGTATGAATGACACGGTCTCACTACACTACAGTGAAACTATCTGAGCTGTCCCTACTCTAGCTGCACACTATGCAAAGCTGAATGATGGTCCTCACTACACTCACACTATCCCTAGACTTGACACTAAATTAATATTCTACACTAACTATTGAAGCACAATAGCACAGTATAGCACACTAATTAACTAATAGCACTGAACAGAGCCCTGTTCTATGTCTCTCCAGCCCACATTACACTGAAAATGGCTGCCATTGAAAGAATACTTTCATACTGTGGGGCGGGAATGAGCCATGATTGGATAAAGTCATGATATCAGTGTCCAAGCATGACTCTGACAGTGCTCTGTACCTTGATTAGCTGAAGCTTTCACTGCTTCAGCCAATCCGGGCTTGCAATGCACTGTTCAGTGCCGCAATGCATTTTGGTCGGTTCGGGGGGCAGAGCAAACAGTCAAACGTCTGTTCGCCTGAACGACTGTAGAACGAAAGTTCGGCCTGAGCTTATGCTCGGGCTGAACCGTTCGCCCATCCCTAGTCATGAAGGGAGTAGAACCTTGCGGGGCTGAAGTGGTTCATATACTATGATATAAGATGGAGGTTTTTAATTGATTGCTTTACTGCAAAGTAAACTAAAATATACAAAGCAAAATGAAAGGAAGGGAAGGGACCGACTAACAGACACAGTGCATTGGAAATTTCATTTGCATGGGATGAGTTGAATGGAGTTCTTAATTTATAGAGATAGAGAGAGAAACATTTATAAACAGATACTATCGGCAAGTGGACAGTTATATGGAAGGGTAGACAATCTGAGATAGATAGATAGATAGATAGATAGATAGATAGATAGATAGATAGATAGATAGATAGATAGATCGATAGATAGATAGATAGATAGATAGATAGATAGATAGATAGATAGATAGATAGATAGATAGATAGATAGATATAGAGAGAGAGAGAGAGAGAGAGAGAGAGAGAGAGAGAGAGAGAGAGAGATAGATAGATAGATAGATAGATAGATAGATAGATAGAGAGAGAGAGAGAGAGAGAGAGAGAGAGAGAGAGAGAGAGAGAGAGAGAGATAGACAGATAGATAGATAGATAGACAGATAGACAGATAGACAGATAGATAGATAGATAGATAGATAGATAGATAGATAGATAGATAGATAGATAGATAGATAGATAGATAGTTACTCTAGACAATGACATATGTAACGCTTTGTCCTAGATGACACACATGATATATAGATAATTTCTCTGTAGAATTCCATTGGAAACATATTAATTAATGTCCACTTTATTCATGCGTGATTTCTGCGTCACTCCTTTCCTCTTTCGGAAAGATAGTAAAGATAGTTTACTATTTTGGGAAAAGATTACCCGTCAGTTAATTAAATATTAAGTAATTGGATGAAGAACGTTATAAACCAGACCTCCATTAAATACTATAATCTCTGTTAAATTCGTGAAATTTACAAAACGTATTTTTGCGTAGAAATTTTCCTAAAAATCGGTACATCTCTAAGATTATAAAATGACACTCGGACTTAATTACTTATTTCACCTGTAATTAATTATACAAAGGTTA
>BLSH010278179.1:1240422-1256589 GCA_018402905.1 Glandirana rugosa | reverse complement strand
TCTTAAACCATGGAAGCTAACGCCTCTCTTTATGGGAGACCAGAGGACACATCCCATGGATCAGGTGGACAGTGATTGGGGCTAATTAAGGAGGATGGGGTTCACCAACCCAAAAAGGTCTGGTCAGGACCCAAGCATAAAGCATCCAAAAAAACTAGATATTTGGGGGGAACACCCTACCAAACGCATGGTGCTGCTCGTAACGACCAACAAACAAAAAGTTACAGCGCACACATGATACATACTCCTGTCGGGCTATTTTAAAAGCATCTAAACGTATATAGCAAAAAATGCAAAGATACGGGGGTTTGGTCACACTGAATGGCCATGAAGTGCTTAAGCCCACTGACTGCTGCAAAGTACCCCGTTACCAGTGGGAACCTACACTGACCTTAGAGTGAATGCTCATATCTCTTAAACCATGGAAGCTAACGCCTCTCTTTATGGGAGACCAGAGGACACATCCCATGGATCAGGTGGACACTGTTTGGGGCTAATTAAGGAGAATGGGGTTCACCAACCCAAAAAGGTCTGGTCAGGACCCAAGCATAAAGCATACAAAAAAACTAGATATTTGGGGGAACACCCTACCAAACGCATGGTGCTGCTCGTAACGACCAACAAACAAAAAATCTATAAGTTACAGCGCACACATGATACATACTCCAGTCAGGCTATTTTAAAAGCATCTAAACGTATATAGCAAAAAATGCAAAGATCCGGGGGTTTGGTCACACTGAATGGTCATGAAGTTCTTAAGCCCACTGACTGCTGCAAAGTACTCCGTTACCAGTGGGTTTAGGTGCTTTTAAAATAGCCTGACAGGAGTATGTATCATGTGTGCGCTGTAACTTATAGATTTTTTATTTTTTGTTTGTTGGTCGTTACGAGCAGCACCATGCGTTTGGTAGGGTGTTCCCCCCAAATATCTAGTTTTTTTGGATGCTTTATGCTTGGGTCCTGACCAGACCTTTTTGGGTTGGTGAACCCCATTCTCCTTAATTAGCCCCAATCAGTGTCCACCTGATCCATGGGATGTGTCCTCTGGTCTCCGATAAAGAGAGGCGTTAGCTTCCATGGTTTAAGAGATATGAGCATTCACTCTAAGGTCAGTGTAGGTTCCCACTGGTAACGGGGTACTTTGCAGCAGTCAGTGGGCTTAAGCACTTCATGGCCATTCAGTGTGACCAAACCCCCGTATCTTTGCATTTTTTGCTATATACGTTTAGATGCTTTTAAAATAGCCTGACAGGAGTATGTATCATGTGTGCGCTGTAATTTATAGATTTTTTCTTTGTTGGTCGTTACGAGCAGCACCATGCGTTTGGTAGGGTGTTCCCCCCAAATATATAGTTTTTTTGACCCCAAAGGTTGTCCAGACCTTGCAAGCCTCCCGACACCTCTGACACTTTGGGTTCTGACATATTTCAAAGTGATAATGCAACTACATAGACACCAGGCTGTAAAGTAAACAAATATTTTACTTAAGATTCTTAAAGCAGACAAGAACAAGAATGGCTTAGGCGAATATCTTTCAGTGTTAAACTCTTACTCTTGGTAAATATGCAAAGGGTATGCAATGCTAAGAAAATCACAATAAGTCAAACAGTAGTAACCAGTAGGTCCTGAAAGAAGCTATGACCCCAGGTATAAAAGGGAAGAGAATGACCTTTTATGTCAGACTGCTCCCTTCAAATCCTGATGCCACTGGCCCAACAAGTTTTTGGCACATTTATAAAACAACAAGTCACAAGAAATACAATGATTAATCTCTGAGTAGAGATTCACCTAATGTGTGTAGATATTGTGCACAGAGTCCTTTAAGTGGGGGGAAAGAGAGCTGAGGAGTCCTTGTGGTGTAGATGTTCAGTGTCTTCAGCTAGCTCAACAAGGGCCCAGAGTGTTTCATTTTTACGACTTTAATGTAAAAGATAGGATAAAGTGTCTGCATGCAGTGCCTTTGTGGGAAGTACACAGGGTGGGCTTCTGCCTGCTCACCAATCCAGATGATACCAAGGCGCAAGAGAATAGGATGTCCCAGAACAGGCTCCTGAAGAATCTGCAACCAGTGAAGGGTGTCTGGCTATGCCCCTAGAAACACTGGGATTCTGCTGTAACTGTATCTGTGATGATGAGAGTGACTCCTGACAGTCACTCTGCAGACGTGAAGTTGACTATGGTGGATCTGCTCACCCACCAAAGGCTCTCCATACTGCCTAGGCTGTGGCACCTGCTCATGTTCCCCCGGAGCAGCCAGGTCCCTGCTCTCAGCTGAAGGCCGTGGCCCCAGGAGAAAGACACCTCCCCAGACTAGGCTATTTATGTCCTCACCCAGCATTCTTCTCTCTCTCCCAGCTGGCTGAAACTTGTAGTCTGCAGCATGCAAATTCTGGCTGCTCGGACCACATATCCCACAATCCCCTGCTCTCAGCTGTGGTCTCTGCTTGCTCTGCATTCAGGAAATGATGACACAGTGTCCAGGCAGAACACTAGAGGGAAACAGGCTCACTGCAGCTGATGTTGTGAACATTTATTGAAAATAAGAAATCCAAGCAATTTAATCCAAAATTATACAGAAGCACAACGGCCCCCAACCCATTAAAAATTGAGCAGCGTTGTTCCCCACATACACCCCTAGTGAAGTGAACTACAGATTCTAAGATGAGAAAGCACCATGAAAACAAACTAAGGTCATTCCTTCTGCCCTAGTTAACCCTAAATAGGCTTTAGTGGGTTTACAAGCACTCAAGAACAAGATAAAATGTAATGTTAGAAAAAAAACTGCTTGTATAGAGCCAGTGAAGTGTCATTGAAGTATGGGTGGCTGTATTTTTCCAACCCCACGGGGCTCTAGACAGATGCCTAGGTTACATAGTAGGTAATCATATTCTGTGCTGTTTAAATTTAATTTGCAGTAGGGCACAGATGACATATATTGCTGGGGTGCATGAAACACTGTAATGATCTGAACTTTGTAAAAAATGGTTATCATTTATTTATAAAAACTACAATACATTCCGCAGCTCTGAAAGCTGACAAAAATTACCGTATCTGCAGTCTTTCTGAAGACCGTATTGTGAAACAATGCAAGAAAAAAGGCAGCTGCAGATAAATCTATTTTTATGCAGTCAGTAGGGTTTTGCTGAAAGAGAAAAAAGGTCTATTGAGATTCTTCGCACATACCGTAATGTGATTGTATTGTGAACATATTACACATAATACATTTAATTCACAAGGTAACCACAGCTCCCTGCTCACTGCCTGTGAAATGTCAGACCCTATTTGATCTTTACCTTTCAACAGCACATTATGTAATTTTCTCATGTATGTTTAGAATGTGATAATAGACCAACACATACTGCAAAAGAGACAGATAATGCTGTGCACTAAATTACAAAACATCAAAGGTTTACTCGTTAGGTGTGATATCAAAACTTACCATAGTAATGGAAGCACAAGCTCAATTTTCTTTATTTGGAGTAAGTATTTAGAGTGTTACTAAACACAAGACCCTGCATTCACTATATCTGGTCTCTCAGATACAACAATCTTCCCATAGGATTATATATGCATTTAACATATTAAGTTATTCACCAGTAAAAGACACCTGTAAGGCATACTTTTACAAATATACATTTTAGTGCTTTACATTAAAAAAATTCTTGTGTGTTTCCATAGGGTTGAATAGTAATGAGTGTAAAGTGAGTATAAAATGCACTGCAACCACACAGCATAAAAATTGCTTTGATGTGAATATAGCCTAAATCTGTAAGGACTAATGCACACAAGGATAATAAAATACTCCTATCTAAGCAGGATCTTTCTACCAGGAGATGGCAAAAAAATCAAGTGTGAAAATTCCTCATTTTGGCACGTAATTACCCAGGTTTATGCACTTTTACAGGCTTATGAGTGTAAACTCATTCTACAGGCCAGAATATTAATTCTGCATATCTTGCTTTTTGTCACAAAGTTTTGAAATTTAAAGAAAGAAAAAAAAAAACATTTTCTTTTTCTTTCTTCATTTTCCAAAACAAATGAGAGCTGCAAAATACTCACCATGCCTCTTAGCAAATAGCTTAGGGTGTCTGCTTTCCAAAATGGGGTCATTTAAGGGGCTTTTGTGCTACCTTGACATTTCAGGGCCTCCGAAACCGTGATAGGTACTGAGGAGTAAAATCACCATTTTACGCCCTTAGAAAGCCTAGAGATGGTGATTGGTTTTTGGGTTCTGTATGCGGCTAGGCTCCCAAAAAGTCTCACACATGTGGTATCCTCGTACTCAGGAAAAGCAGCAGAATGTATTTTGGGGTGTAATTCCACACATACCCATGGCATGTTCGAGCAATATATCATTTAGTGACAACTTTGTGTAAAATAAAAAAAAAAAATTGTAATTTTCCCAAAACGTGTGGCAAAATATAAAGTATTCCATGTAATCAACATGCCTCTCAGCAAATAGCTTTGGGTGTCTACTTTCCAAAATGGGGTCATTTGGGTATCTTTTTTGCTATCTGGGCATTTATAAATCCTGAATGCGTTGATTGGTTTTCGGAGTCCTGTACGTGGCTATACTGCCAAAAAGTCTCACACATGTGGTATCCCCAGTAGAATGTATTTTGAGGTGTAATTCCACATATACCCATGGCATGTGTGAGCAATATAACATGTCAGTGACAACTTTGTGTAATTTTTTTTTTTTTTTTGTCATTTTTCAATCATTTGTGACAAAAAAAAATATTCCATGGACTCAACATGCCTCTCAGCAAATAGCTTGGGGTGTCTACTTTCCAAAATGGGGTCATTTTGGGGGGGTTTGAACTGTCCTGTCATGTTATGCCCAACATCACCCACTCTTCTAACCACTTGAACCACCAAGACTTTGCTGACACTTTTTGTTTACATGAAAAAATACTTTTTTTTGCTAAAAAATTACTTTGAACCCCCAAACATTATATAATTGTTTAAAGCAGAGGCCCTACAGATTAAAAAGGTGGGTGTTGCAATTTTTTTTTCACAACTTATTTGTGCAGCGATTTTTCAAACGCAAAAATTAAAAAAAAAAACATTTTTTTTAAATTTTAATGCACAAAAACACACTATATTGCCCAAATGTTTGGTGAAATATAAAATATGATCTCATGCCGAGTACATAGACACCAAACATGACATGCTTTAAAAGTTATGCACACCTGCGCAGCGGAGACAAATTATATACATTTTAAAATCCTTTAAAGGTTACCACTTCAAATTTACAGAGGAGGTCTACTGCTAGAATTACTTCCCTCGAGCTGACGTTCGCGGTGATACCTCACATGCATGGTGCAATTGCTGTTTACATATGACACAAGACCAACGCTTGCGATCACCTTTGCGTGTGTGCACAGGGGGACAGGGGTGCATTTTTTTATAATTAATCATTTTGCTTTATATTTTATTTTTACACTGTTCCTTTCATTTTTATCGTTATCATAGGCAATTTAAATATCCCCTATGATAAAAATAGGTAGTGTCGGATATTTCTTTTTTTAAATGTGGGGTCTATTAGACTCTAGATCATTCTTTAGCCCTTAAAGCATCTGATCACACCAAGATCGGTGTGATAAGATTCTTTCCCAATTTCCCAATGGCGCTGTTTATATTCGGCGAAACCAAAGTCATGAAATGCTCATAGCTGTCGGTTTCTTAGGCCATAGAGATGATTGGAGCCATTCTAGTCTTCGATCAGCTCTATGGTCAGCTGCATTCTCGCATTCCCCAGTGGGACAGTAGAGCCTGAGAAAACCACTGAAAGACCAGCAACATACTAGTACGTCGCTGGTCCTTGTTGGCCATATGTTGTAATGTTCTTTTTTTTCATGCAGCCTGTGGGTTAAATGAAAAAAAAGAATCAATCAACTGGTGGGTACGCCCACCATTAGAAAACTGCCCTGCATCCACCTGCTTCTAATGATGGCCATAGTACCATTCTAAAAATATACACCGGAGCATAGGGGCGCCCCAATTTCCACCCACTGCCCCTATGCTCTGGCATATATATTCTTTTTTAACTGTGGTGGTGAAATCCTCTCCTGGATAAATCAGTGCTGCAGCTGAATGGCGTACCTGAAAAGCAAAAAAAACATTAATAAAACACAGTAAACAGTAACATAAAAAAATTACAAAGAAAATATTATAAAACACAGTGACAATAAAACATTACAGGTAAGCAGTAACATATAAAAAATGGCATACCTGCAAAGAAAACATAATAAAAAACAGTAACAAAACATTACAGGTATGCATAAAAAACAGTAACAACAGAGAGAGAACAATAGAGAGAGAATAGAGAGAAAACAATAGAGAGAGAAGAACAAGAAACTGACAACTATTTTTTTTTTTATTTGATATTTTTTGGGGTTTTTATACAATTCTTTTTTTTGGGGGTTTTAAATTTTATTTATTTATTTATTTATTTTTTTGGTACTTTTTTTAACAATAACAATAATGGTTCCAGTTTAGGGTCTCTCAAAATGCGGTGACATCTTTGGAGACCCTGTGACAGTGTGCCCGATACCTGTGTAGTGCTGTACCCTACGCTAATACTCAACTAGTGTGTGGTAGCGCCTGAAACAGTCACCGATGCAAAAACCAGGCTGGTCAAGACAGGAGGGACAACAATAATGGATGTCATGCCTGTATCCGCGTCGCCTGCAGACGCAACATCTTTTTTGGGGGGCTCGTTGGGTAGGGGTACCTGGAACGGTATGCAGAAAATGTCGCTCATGCAGCCGGCTCACTGCATTTGGATTGGGAAGTTGGGGTGCAGCACCATCTGGAAACAGAAGGGCTGTGACGATCTCTTCCTGGAATTTAAGGAAGGATCCAGTCCATCCTGACGCTTTGTATAGCACATAAGAGTTCAGCAAAGCCAACTGGAACAGGTATACAGACACTTTTTTGTACCAGCTTACGGGCAATTAAGTATGGTGCCAATGATTGGTCGCTGAGGTCCACCCCTCCCATATTAAGGTTATATTCGTGGAGAGGGGCTTCTCCACAATGCTAGTCACCGTTTGAATTTGGACTGCCGTGTCTGCGTGAAGGGATGAAAGAGCAAAAACATTATTTATATTCCTCCACTTCACCACAAGCAAATTACTACTTTTAAAGCAGGCTCTCTCCCCTGTCTAAGTCGGGATTCTACCGGCTGTTGGGGGAAGCCCCGGCGATTAGATCTCACGGTGCCACATGCGCCAATTCCTTGGTTAAAAAGCTGATTAAAAAGTGGCACCTTGTGTAGTAATTGTGAACGTACATATGGTTCCCCTTTCCGAATAAGGGTGACAAGTCCCAAACAATCTTGAAAGCGCTCCCTATGTAGTCTGGGCAGTTGGGGGGGGGGCTCCACGCGACTATCTTTTCTCTTGTAAACCATAAAAATATATGTATAACCTGTGGCCCTGTCACAGAGCTTATACATCTTTACCCCGTATCTGGCACGCTTTCTGGGGAGGTACTGCTTGAAAGCAAGACAGCTAGAAAACTTAATCATCTACGCAGACAACTTGATCGGGAATAAACAAAGCTGTGAATTGTTGGTTGAAGTGGTTTACGAGGGGTCGAATTTTGATCAAATTCAGGGTCACCCAGAGGACGACAGAGTTCATTGTCATCGAAGTGCATGAACTGCAGGATCTGCTGGTATTGTGCCCTGGTCATGGAAGCAGAGAACATGAGCATATGGTGAATTGGGTCAGTGGACCAATATGACCACAACTCAGATTTTTTAACTATGCCCATGAGGAGAGAAAGGCCTAGTAAGGTCTTAAATTAACAAACCGTAATAGCTTTCCATTCTCTGGCAAGTGAGAAATGGGGATTAGCAGTGATGAATTGACCGGCATACAAATTGCTTTGGTCTACGATAGATATATAGAGATCTTCTGTGAAAAACAGTAAATAAAAATCAAGGGCCGCAAAATCAAGTACGGGAAGTACGGGCACTGAATCAGTGGTGGTTTGCCAATCAGGGTTACCACATTCAGAGGGAAGGGTACTATGGTCTCTGTGGCCTGTCTTTGTCTTCTTCGTGGCTGCGGAACATTACTTGTGCTAGGCAGGCAAAAAAGCACACTTGGTTGTCAAAGCCTGCTTCAAACAATACCAAAATAATTGTCAGTTTTTGCAGTAGTGAACTCTGCGAACACTGCAGTTATGTGTATTGTGTTTTGTAAATGTCAGTGATCCATTTGATACTGCACTTGGGTGGGTTGGGCTGGGCGGAGGAGCTAAATGCAGGTGCTAGCAGGTATCTGGGCTGATCCCGCTAACACCACATTTTTTAGAACACTGATCTACTGGGGACGCTAATAGAGATCTGATCAGATCAGATATTGATCTGTTCAGATACTATACTACTAACTGGCCTATCTAATGTGTGTGTGTGCGTGTGTTAGAATGCCTGACGCTAATCTGACCCCGCCGGGAATTGACGCTAACCCTAACTGACTCTAGAACCTAACTAAGGTCACTGGCAGGCGATCAGGGGGTTAAAACCTTTATAAGGTATATATACAGTATCTCACAAAAGTGAGTACACCCTTCACATTTTTGTAAATATTTTATTATATCTTTTCATGTGACAACACTGAAGAAATAATGCTTTGCTACAATGTAAAGTAGTGAGCGTACAGCTTGTATAACAGTGTAAATTTGCTGCCCCTTAAAATAACTCAACACACAGCCATTAATGTCTAAAACTCTGATAAAAAAAGTGACCCCTAAGTGAAAATGCCCAAATTGGGACAAATTAGCCATTTTCCCTCCCCGGTGTAATGTGACTTGTTAGTGTTACAAGGTTTCAGGTGTGAATGGGGAGCAGGTGTGTTAAATTTGATGTTATCGCTTTCACTCTCTCATACTTGTCACTGGAAGTTCAACATGGTACCTCATGGCAAAGAACTCTCTGAGGATCTGAAAAAAAAATGTTGCCCTACATAAAGATGGCCTAGGCTATGAGAAGATTGCCAAGACCCAGAAACTGAGCTACAGCACGGTGGCCAAGACCATACATCGGTTTAACAGGACAGGTTCCACTCAGAACAGGCCTTGCCATGGTCGACCAAAGAAGTTGAGGGCAAATGCTCAGCGTCATATCCAGAGGTTGTCTTTGGAAAATAGACACATGAGTGTTGCCAGCATTGCTGCAGAGGTTGAGGGGGCGGGGGGTCAGCCTGTTAGTGCTCAGACCATACACCGCACACTGCATCAAATTGGTCTACATGGCTGTCATCCCAGAAGGAAGTCTCTTCTAAAGATGATGCACAAGAAAGCTCTCAAACAGTTTGCTGAAGACAAGCAGACTAAGGACATGGATTACTGGAACCATGTCATGTGGTCTGATGAGACCAAGATAAACTTATTTAGTTCAGATGGTGTCAAGCGTGTGTGGCGGCAACCAGGTGAGGAGTACAAAGACAAGTGTGTCTTGCCTACAGTCAATATGGTGGTAGGAGTGTCATGGTCTGGGGCTGCATGTTCATTGAGGGAACCATGAATGCCAACATGTACTGTGACATACTGAAGCAGAGCATGATCCCCTCCATTCAGAGACTGGCCCGCAGGGCAGTATTCCAACATGATAATGATGATAATGACCCCAAACACACCTCCAAGACGACCGCTGCCTTGGTAAAGAAGCTGAGGGTAAAGGTGATGGACTGGCCAAGCATGTCTCCAGACCTAAACCCTATTGAGCATCTGTGGGGCATCCTCAAACGGAAGGGCGCAAGGTCTCTAGCATCCACCAGCTCCGTGATGTCCTCATAGAGAAGTGGAAAAGGACTCCAGTGGCAACCTGTGAAGCTCTGCTAAACTCCATGCCCAAGAGGGTTAAGTCGGGTGCTGGAAATTAATTGTGGCCACACAAAATATTGACAATTTGAGTCCAATTTGTACATTTTCACTTAGGGGTGTATTCACTTTTGTTGCCAATGGTTTAGACATTAATGGCTGTGTGTTGAGTTATTTTGAGGTGTAGTGCCCCCATAGTGTAGGTGTGTTTTTCTAGCAGGGTTTGGTAGGTGAGGTCTTAGTCAGGCCTGGGTGTAAGAGCAGGCCTGAATATTTTGGTCTGGGCTGGGAGGACTGGCTCAGGGAGGATTGAGAGGACTCGACAGATGAGGTCACCAGAACCTTCCACTTCTTTCTAGAAACCTGGAGGAGGGTTTCTGGTCAGAGAGCTGGGAGATAGGTGGAGCCATCTGGAGTGTTCTAAGGAGCCCTGACCGATCCCCAAGCAGGATTGGCAGGGGGCAGGCCTCCTTAAATACTCTGAGTCAGCCCAATCGGGGGAAAAGTGTCCGGTGGAAGTCTGCAGATGTAGCAGAGGCGCTGTGGAGGCCCCTACCCGAGAGGTCCCCCCAGTCGGGGGGAGGGTGACCTTGGGGCCTGAAGGCTCGGGTGCAGCCAGGAGTGGTGGTGAATCCTGGAGTCGCACAGGGGAACAGGAGAATATCGGAGGCACTACAAAATGAGAGGCTTTAAAGTGATCCACCGGTTTGGTGAGTGACGGACCCTGGGAACTGCAAGAGGAAGTGCTGGAGCAGGCTGGGAGAGGAATAGTGGACAGTCTGAGGAAGCCTTGGGAGCCAGTTCAGGGAAAGGAGAGTCACTGAGGAAAAGCAGGTCGGTGGGACCTGGAAGAGGGATGGGCTGGGAGTTGTAGTCCATCAAATGCCCGGCTAGCACTCAAGTACTTTTGCCACACATTCAGGGAACCACGATCCCTGGCCTGTAATGGGTGTTCTGGAGGTTCTGTTGAGAGTAGGCCTCGCCATGTGCTAGCCACGGTGAAGAGAAAGGAACAGAGAAGCTTGATAAATATCCTTTCAAGCTGGAAACTAAGTTCAGTGCTGGAGAGGAGTAATGGAGTGATGATTTACTAAGTTCAGTGCTGGAGAGAGAACTGTAGGAGGAACGGTCAGCAAGTTGAGTGCTGGAGAGTCGTGAGGAGTAACAGTCTGCAGAGGGATAGTCTGCAGTGAAAGTGTGCATATACAGGAGTGTATATGGAGTTTGTGTACTATAATTCTTTTGGGATTCCCACAGTCATCCCTTATCCCCATCCAAGTTATTTCCCCTAAATAAAACAACAAAAACAAGAGCCGACCTGGTCAGTGTTTGCGGATGTGTGAAATATGGTGTGATTGAGGGCAGCTATAAGGTGAACCACTACTACCAGCTACTATCAAGGGAGCACATGGCTACAGAGGGGACAGCAAATTTACACTGTTATACAAGCTGTATACTCAATACTTTACATTGTAGCTATGGGGTTGATTTACTAAAGCTTGAAAGTGCAAAATTTGGTGCAGCTCCACACAGAAACCAATCAGCTTCAAGGTTTTATTGTGAAAGCTTGATTGAACAAGCTGAGGTTAGAAGCTGATTGGCTAACATGCACAGCTGCACCAATTTTTGCACTCTCCAGCTTAAGTAAATCAACCCCTATGTGTAATTTCTTCAGTGTTGTCACATGAAAAGATATAATAAAATATTTACAAAAATGTGAGGGGTGTACTCACTTTTGTGAGATACTGTATATATAGGGCGGGTACCCTGACTAAATAAAAGACTACCTAGCTAACTAGCGTCACCAATATAGTGATCGCAGGTGACAGGGGGCAATCAAAGGATTAAAACCTTTATTGGAGGGGTTAAGGGGGGTACTGATACTTACCTGGGCCTACTACTACCTACCCTAAGGTGATTTTGTGTCACAAGTACAGTGATCAGTGAAAGATCTGATCAATGCACTATATGACACAGTGACAGGAGTGAAGGGGTTAACAGAGGGGGCGATCAAGGGGTTAATTGTGCGCCTAACATGTACTGGTGTCAGTGATTTGTTGTGCAACTCACAGTTAGATGCTCTCTCTCCCTCGCTGGAACCCCTCCACGAGGGGAGATGACATCACTTCCTCTGCAGGAGGCATTTTATTTGCCAGGACTGATCAGCAGGTCCAGACCAAAAATCTTTGGTCTGGGCCTGTTGATTGATCGGTTCTGAAGCAAACCCGATCGTTGCGCCCGCGGCGATCTGCGTACAGCTGCCACTTTGCAGCAGTAAATGTATGCGGCGCAGTCAGGAAGGGGGTAATCGATGTATGAAGACATTGCTGAAGCCTGTCTTTCGTTATGACACATTTGATATGGTGGTCAGTACAAGATTAGCCATAACCAGACTATCTGTGAGGTATGAGTCGCAGTTAGTGTCACAATCAGGTGCCAGTGGAGTTTTGAGGCTGTTAGCACAATGTAGGCTAATGATAACAGCAAAGAGGGGAATTCTGAGACAGAAATAGGTATAGAAAACCAGAAGGGGATTAGTATGTGAAAAATGGATAGCAAGACCAGAAAATGGAGGAACATATACAGGATAATCAGGGGAGGGCTGACAGCCTTAGGCCTGGGGGGCAAGTCCAGTCAAGTGGCCCATTGAACCACCGAATCAGCTCACCATCCATGCCCACCTGGTTTTCTAACAGATATTGATGTTAGGAAGCAAGACAAATATGATACAATGTGGTAACATAATTTAATTTTAATAGCAACAAAGGTTTAACAAAAATAATGCATCAATGCAGCCTCGCCAGTGCCCATCAATGCAGCCTCACCAGTGCCAATCATTGCAGCCTGATCAGTGCCCATCAATGCAGCCTGATCAGTGCCCATCAATGCAGCCTCGCCAGTGCCTATCAGCACAGCCTGATCAGTGCAGCCTGATCAGTGCCCATCCAATGCAGCCTGCAATGCAGAGAGGAGAGCCGCCAGATTACAGAGCGCGGATCTCCTGCTTACCTGGCGTGTCTGCTGTCATATGAAGTCCCGCCTCCTGGACCCGCTCCTATGATGGACATCACCAGTGTGCTGTCTATTATAGAAGCTGGTTCGGGAGGTAGAACTTTGTAAGTGGGAGTGTGTAATCTGGTGATACCCCCGAGGCAGCCCAATGGGCCTAGCGGGATCCATGGCAGGGCCGGCCCTGGCCGCCCCCCTTTGCCTGCATGTAGTTGGTGGCTGCGTTCCTGGCCCCTACTTCCTTCCTCCACAAAAAAAAAGTGTGAGCGGGCAGCGGCCGTCGGCCATTTTGAATGTAAGTTGGGGTGTCCTGGGGGGAAATTGCCACCCTGCCCCCTGACCCAGCCCTCCCCTGAGGATAATACAAATGACCACAGGAAGGCAGAGGGAACACCTGACACCCTACCATGGATCTAGGAAAAGGAGGTCTCAATAAAATCTGCCTATAATTGCCCAACTTCTAAGTAATTAACTGTGTTCATCGATATATGGTGTCCCTGAAGACTTAATGCTCATGTACCCCCCCATAACTGGGCATGCATTGATTTCCAGGATCTGGATAGTGAAAGCAAACAGAAAAGCAGACAGCAAGAGAGACACAAAATCAAGGCAAAATGGGAACACAAACAGTAGGCTGTAAGCAAAAGCAGACATACAATATCACACCTCCCAACTTTTTGAGATGGGAATGAGCGACACCTATTAGCAAAAGTATGTAGGCATAGGACACACCCCCTGTAACGCCCCCTTAAAAGAGAATTACACACAAAAAATGATTAGTTAAACCCACTACTATTTACCACTACTATTCCTTTATACTGGCTTTTGAAATTTACAAATTAACAATTTAGATTTGAAAGGTTTAGCACTGTAAAACACATTTTGAAAGATAAAAAGTGCATTTTATATACAACTATATAGATCAGACCAAAATGAGGGACAAATGAGGAGGAAAGAGGGACTTTGTTCCAAATCAGGGACAGTCCCTCAAGATCAGGGACAGTTGGGAGCTATGGACATGTGAATGTGAAGTGCATAGGAGCACATATACATTCTAAAGCATCACATAAAGAATCAAAGGACAGAAAAGGAAGGTAGGATCAAAGGAATACAAGTATGATGACGAGCAACAACAGAAAAGTGACACAGGAAAGGTACACAAACGATGATTATATGATAGGGCAGCAGAATTAGATACACGGGAGACAGAGGTGTAACTAGAACCTTCAGGTCCCCGATGGAAGAAACCATGATGGGCCCCCCTGCCTTCCCCTGCCCCCCCTCTATTCGAGCCCCGGGCTTCCAATTTTGGGAGAGTGTCCATGGACATTCTCCCAGAATCCTGCCTCCCGCTTGCCCCTGGGACGTGCATCCAGCGCAATCACAGCGGCCCTTTACCATGTGATCAGCTGATCACATGCAAACAGACTTGCCGGTCATCCGCTCTTTCTGCCCTTTCCTTCTACGCTGTGTCTGTGTGAGGAATGGAGAGCCGTTAACCATCAAGAATGGCAGTATATTGTTTACACTAATAATCAGTGCCCCAATCTTCAGTGCCACCTATCAGTGCTCATCAATGCCACCTATTAGTGCCCATCAATGTTGCCTATCAGTGCTCATCAATGCTGCCTATCAGTGCTGCGATTCAGTGCTGCCTATCAGTTCCCATCAATTTCGCCTGTAAGTGTCAGCTATCAGTGCTCATCAATGCCACCTATTAGTGCCCATCAGTGTTACCTATCAGTGCTCATCATTGCCGTCTATCAGTGCTACGATTCAGTGCTGCCTATCAACGCCCATCAATTCTGCCTATAAGTGTCATCTATCAGTGCTCATCAATGCTGCCTATCAATGCTCATCAATTCTGCCTATCAGCGCCACCTATCAGTGCTCATCAATGCCGCCTAACAGCGTCCATCAGTGCCACCTATCAGTAATCTTCAATGCTGCCCATCAGTGCCATCTATCAGTGCTCAGCAATGTTGCCTATCAGCTTCTATCAGTGCTCATCAATGCTGCCTATCAGTGCTCATCAATGCTGCCTATCAGCGCCCATCAGTGCCACCTATCAATGCTCATCAATGCTGCCTATCAGTGCCACCTATCAGTGCTCAATGCCCATCAGTGCTCATCAATGCCACCTATCAGTGCCACCTATCAGTGCTCATCAATGCTGCCTATGAGTTCTGTCTATCAGTGCTCAACAGTGCCATCTAGCAGTGCCCATCAATGTTGCCTATGGGTTCTGCCTATCAGTGCTCATCAATGCCCATTAGTGCCGGCACCTATCAGTGCCCATCAATGCCCATCCATGCCACCTATCAGTGCTCATCAATGCCACCTATCAGTGCCCATCGATGCCCATCAGTGCCATCTACCAGTGCTTATCCATGCTGCCTATGAATTCTGCCTATCATTGCTAATCAGTGCCATCTAGCAGTGCCTGTCAATGCTGCCTATAATGTCTGCCTATCAGTGCTCATCAATGCCCATCAGTGTCCATCAATGCCCATCAGTGCCATCTATCAATGGTCATTGATGCCACCTATCCTTGCTCATCAATGCTGCCTGAGTTCTGCCTACCAGTACTCATCAATGCCCATCAGCGCCACCTATCAGTGCTCATCAATGCCCATCAGTGCCACCTATCAGTGCTTATCAATGCCCATCAGTGCCCATCAATGCCACTTATCAGTGCTGATCAGTGCAGCCTATCAGTGCTCATCCATCCCACCTATCCCTGCCCATTAGTACCTCACATCAATGCTCATCAATGCCGTCTGCCTTCTCAGCACGGTTCTGAGCTGAGAGTGTCTCTCTCATGGAACAGTTTAGAGCCAACATTGACAGTTCTTTCTCTCCCTCTGTCCTCTCTCACATGGGATGGGAGAGGAGACAGCCAATCTGCTCCCCCTTCTCCTTCCTACCCTCTCCTATGTGCTTCACGGGAAGTCAAGTGCGAAGCTAACGAACGAGGGGGAAGAGGGGGGAGGGGAGAGGACACACACGAGGCACCCTTTACACCCTTTACACTCGAGCAATCGAAGCGTGAACTGAAGGGCACTTCGTGTATCCTCTCCCATCCTTCCTCTTCCCCCTCGTCTAACCGACAGAGGAGAGGGTAGGGTACACTCTCTCCTGTCTCCCTCTCTTTCTTGACAGTTACAACCGAGATTTGACAAGGTACTCTCTCTGTGAGAGTCGAGTCTTGGCACGACTCTTCCGTCTGCCGTAACTACTCGTAACTACACTCCATGATTACCCGTCCCTATCCACCCTACCTACTCGTGACTATCCGACGTGACTAGTCGTGACTATTCACCG
>BLSH010278179.1:1221653-1239590 GCA_018402905.1 Glandirana rugosa | reverse complement strand
TAAACCCTTATCCTAGGTGCTCATTGGCTGCATAAGTGGAAGGAAGATGAGTTAGGATGTACTATATCCTGCATGGTGAAAATTTGTATCCGTATACAATGCTAAAAAGAGTTTCTCTGGAGTGGATTAGGAAGATATGATTTGACGAGAGTTAAATATTAGGATAATTAGACCTTGAGTTGCTGGTTATGCTCTCTTCAGTAACCAGTTAAAAAAATATTACAAACCATGTTCATAAATTCCCCTCATTAAATTATTATTTTCTCTGCATATTATTTTACCAAGAGCTATTCAGCCAGTCCAGCAAAACCTTCCCACAGACAAAGGACTGAGTGAAAGGTTGACTGCCAAAGAGTTGAGTATGTGAGAGGCCCTTGCAGTAATGCAGTAATGTCCTTAGTATCACACTGACTAGCTACTTTTTGCAGTTTGCTTTAATGGCTAATTATAACAAATGTTCAGTGCTTGTACTGCCTCTTCAGCCTGGAGGGTTTTCAGGGTAATATTTAATATGACTGCAGAGGGTCTGGATATAATATAAGAAGGTGGAAATTCATCATCACAAAAAAACACAATAATTGAACAGCTATATTAAACAATGAGACTATCCAATAAAATATAGTCTCAGAAACTGGATCTTTTCACCTTTTGTACAAACAATGCACAGCTACACTTATCGCAGCCACATGGAAACATTGCATAAAAAAAAAAAATGGCAACATTCACTTATCTAGCACAGAAACCCAACACAGAAGGAAATAGCAGAGTGCCCATTTACTCACCATGTCGGCACAGGCAATCCCAAAGAGGCCACAGCTATGGGGCAGAAGTGGCTGGGCAAATGATCTGCATCCAGGTAAGAAGCCCTCCACTGTCAGAACCAGCATGTGGGCAGATGGGCTGGAGTAAAGCTGGCCATAGATGGATAGAATTTCAAAACAAAATTCTTAGGAAAAGTCTTAGGAAAAATTGTATGAAAGATTTTGTTTGTCTTCATAAAGCTGTGGGATTCTATTCGATATTGCAGACATTTGATGTCCTCTTTCTTTTCTCTTTAACCAATTACCATTAATAATCTCCTTTTTCCACCGGGGTTCGAACAATCGCGTTCCTAATCCTGGTGGACCTCCCATGGCTGTACCGGGGTGCACCACTTAACCGTGCGCTCGTTCCCATTGTGGGAGGCCCATCAGGAGATGCACGAGATCCCCAAGCAGGAGCACTTCCATTATTTGCAATTGCGTAAATGGATTTTGTCTCTTTGTTGTTTACATACACCTTTCCTTTTCACAAGACATCTTTTGAGCATACTTGCCACACTCCCCGGGGTCCCCTGGTCTTATCTCGTCACTTTACACATCTCTTAATGGTAGGTCATCTTTATCGACCCTTTCCTATGTGACACAATGCAAGCAAGCTCTTGGATCTAGTATTGAGGAGGAGGACTGGAGAAAGGCCTAGACAACAATAGCAAAATGCTCATTCAACACTACCACCTTTGAGGCCACTTATAAAGTGCTCCTGCTGTGGTACTGGGTCCTGTCTAGGCCTGCCAATGCTTATCCTGGCAGCAGTGACAGATGTTTTCGGAATTGTGGTCAGTGTGGGGATGTCCTACATACAGTATCTCACTAAAGTGAGTACACCCCCTTACATTTTTGTAAATTTTTTATTATATCTTTTCATGTGACAACACTGAAGAAATGACACTTTGCTACAATGTAAAGTAGTGAGTGTACAGCTCGTATAACACTTAAATGTGCTTTCCCCTCAAAATAACTCAACACACAGCCATTAATGTCTAAACCCCTGGCAACAAAAGTGAGTACACCCCTAAGGGAAAATGTTCAAATTGGGCCCAATTAGCCATTTTCCCTCCCCGGTGTTATGTGACTCCTTAATGTTACAAGGTCTCAGGTGTGAATGGGGAGCAGGTGTGTTCAATTTGGTGTTATCGCTCTCATTCTCTCATACTGGTCACTGTAGGTTCAACATGGAACCTCATGGCAAAGAACTCTCTGAGGATCTGAAAAAAAGAATTGTTGCTCTTCATAAAGATGGCCTAGGCTATAAGAAGATTGCCAAGACCCTTAAACTGCGCTGCAGCATGGTGGCCAAGGCCATACAGTGGTGTAAAAGGACAGGTTCCACTCAGAACAGGCCTCACCATGGTCGACCAAAGAAGTGCACATGCTCAGCTTCATATCCAGAGATTGTCTTTGGGAAATAGACATATGAGTGCTGCCAGCATTGCTGCAGAGGTTGAAGGGGTGGGGGGTTAGCCTGTCAGTGCTCAGACCATACGCCGCACACTGCATCAAATTGGTCTGCATGGCTGTCATCCAAGAACAAGCCTCTTCTAAAGATGATGCACAAGAAATCCTGCAAACAGTTTGCTGGAGACAAGCAGACTAAGGACATGGATTACTGGTTCCATGTCCTGTGGTCTGATGAGATCAAGATAAACTTATTTGGTTCAGATGGTGTCAAGCGGGTGTGGCGGTGTTTTGGATCGGACCAAACCGTCCGTACTTATACCTGCCCCTGGCCTGATTCAGTACGATGTGTGCACACACTGAAGAAAGAAGATCACACACACTGACACCAAGGTTCAGAGTTAAGAAACTTCTGCTTTATTGTTCCACTTTGCTGAGGCTTATATAGTATTAGGATAGACATTTCAAGAAATGCATATAGGCGTAACATAGATAAGGTATAGTAAAAGACCATGTAAGCTCATGATTGGATGTATCTATTAAAGTGTAATTTCCTTCCAAGATGTTGACAATCTCAGTCTTGGGTGTAGTCTCTCTGGAGGCGCGCCATCTTAAGTTTCATATTGATTTCTCAAAGGGAGAGGTGATCTAGCAGCCATTTTGAGTAAGGTGATAAGCAGTAGCAATAACATATATGTACATAAGACAGATGGTATACATTATACGATGAAATAGGCATTTCATCATAACCATTAATTACATCCATTACAGCGGCAACCAGGTGAGGAGTACAAAGACAAGTGTGTCTTCCTACAGTCAAGCATGTTGGTGGGAGTGTCATGGTTTGGGGCTACATGAGTGCTGCCGGCACTGGGGAGCTACAGTTCATTGAGGGAACCATGAATGCCAACATGCACTGTGACATACTGAAGCAGAGCATGATCCCCTCCCTTCTGAGACTGGGCCGCAGGGCAGTATTCCAACATGGTAAGAACCCCAAACACTTCCAAGATGACCACTGCCTTGCTTAAGAAGCTGAGGGTAAATGTGTTGGACTGGCCAAGCATGTCTCCAGACCTAAACCCTATTGAGCATCTGTGGGGCATCTTCAAATGAAAGGTGGAGGAGCGCAAGGTCTCTAACATCCACCAGCTCCATGTTGTCATCATGGAGGAGTGGAAGAGGACTCCAGTGGCAACCTGTGAAGCCCTGATGAACTCCATGCCCAAGAGGGTTAAGGTAGTGCTTGAAAATAATGTTGGCCACACAAAATATTGACACGTTGGGCCCAATTTGGACATTTTCACTTAGGGGTGCACTCACGTTTGTTGCCAGCGGTTTAGATATTAAAAGTGTGCTGAGTTATTTTGAAGGGACAGCAAATTTACACTGTTATACAAGCTGTACACCCACTACTTTACATTGTAGCAAAGTGCCATTTCTTCAGTGTTGTCACATGAAAAGCAATAATAAAATATTTACAAAAATGTGAGGGGTGTACTCACTTTTGTGAGATACTGTATGCATACATGTGTATACATACAGTATGTGCTCAGATACCGATTTCTGTAGGTTTATGCACCCGTGTGCATGTCCTCATTGAAAACAATGCACCTGCATTCAGATCCATAAACAAAAATCACTCTGAATTACATTTTTTATGGTCATATGCATGCACCCTAATAGTTCTTCTGAAAGGCTCATGCAGTCATGTTATTCTGATCGAGCCACAAAAACATTGCTGTGAAGAGTCCATGTTTGTGCAGATTTCAAAATCAGACTTTGCAGTGTATGCATGTTCTTTGCAATCATGACCCTCTTTTGTGTGTAGCGCTACTGTTCCGGAGCTTCTTAGTTAATTTGGGTTTTCTGTACTGTACCTCAAATCCAAGAGCAACCTCAGCTCCTCTGACACACCTGGTTGAGTGAAAGTTACTGCAAGCACCTAAAGCAGTGGTTCTTAACTCCTGTCCTCGGGACCCACTAACAGGCCATGTTTGCAGGATAACTGAAATACATCACAGGTGATATCATTTGCTGCTCAGTGATTGCAGTATTCTAGTCTGCATCTCCCCAAGGTAATATGTAAAATCTGGCCTGTTGGTGGGTCCTGAGGACCGGAGTTGAGAACATAAGTGTAAACACCTTTACCTTGGTTATGAATTAGTACCAGGAAATAGACACAAGACCGTTTAGTGGTAAATTAACTCAATGTATTGATATGGGTTAGAATAAACAGTGGTTTAAGCATAAATGAACACACAGAAGGTAGGTTCAGACATAGTCTGATAGACCAGTGTTTTTCAACTCCAGTCCTCAAGGCACACCAACAGGTCATGTTTTCAGGATTTCCATGAGTTTGCACAGGTGATTTGATCAGTTTCACTGCCTTAGTAATTACCACAGCTGTTTCATCTGAGGGAAATCCTGAAAACATGACCCGTTGGTGGGCCTTGAGGACTGGAGTTGAAAAACACTGTGATAGACAGTGTAATCAGTATGCCAATAGTTAGAATAGAGTTCTGTATCACTAGACTGGGATTACCTCATGAATCAGAAAAGTCAGCAATAAACAGTGCATATAAGCAATGACTGCAATGTGAATAATAATGCTATACCTAGTCTAGAGTGCACTCTAGGAGAATGGCTAGGATACGGTGCAATGTCTACTGAGAGGTACCTCTTAGCATAAGCAATAGGTGGGGGCCTATGTAAGGGATACCAAATGCAGGTATCCAGCAAGGATGACCAGATCAGTGGGCTGTACCAGTGGGCTGTAATCAGGAACCAGGCTGAATAAGGTTAAATTAAATTTATTAACCACTGCCTTACTGGGCACTTAAACCCCCCTCCTGCCCAGACCAATTTTCGGCTTTCAGCGCTGTCGCATTTTGAATGACAATTGCGCAGTCATGCGACGTTGTACCCAAACAAAATTTGCGTCCTTTTTTTCCCACAAATAGAGCTTTCTTTTGGTGGTATTTGATCACCTTTGCGTCATTTCTGATCGCCGCTATAAGCAAAAAAAAGAGCGACAATTTTGCAAAAAAGAGCAATATTTTTTACTTTTTGCTATAATACAAATCCAAAAAAAAAAAAAATTATTCATCAGTTTTGGCCGATATATATTCTTCTACATATTTTTGGTAAAAAAAAATCGCATTCGGCGTATATTGATTGGTTTGCGCAAAAGTTATCACGTCTACAAACTATGGGAATTGATTTATGGTGTTTTTATTATTTTTATTTTTTTTACTAGTAATGGTGGTGATCTGCGATTTTTTATCGGGACTGCGATATTGCAGCGGAAATGTCGGACATTTTTTACACATTTTTGGGACCATTTATACAGCGATCAGAAATTTAAATATCCACTGATTACTGTATAAATGTCATTGGCAGGGAAGGGGTTAACACTAAGGGGGCAGTGAAGGGGTTAACAGTGTTCCCTGGGCGTGTTCTAACTGTGGGGGGACGGGCTGTCCGGGACATAACAGATCTAACTGATCCCAGTGACAGGGATCAGTAGATCTGGTATGTCCCTTATAACAGAACGGAGAACTGCCGTGTTTACATTGGCGGTTCCCCGTTCTGCAGCTCTGTCAGGCGATCGCGGGTCTCGAGCGGACATCGAGTCCGCCGGACCCACGGGCATGCCCGCGCAGCGTGTGGCGGCGCCACCGCCAGGGGGCGCACCGGGTCCGTGCACAGGGGACGACATCCATGGACGTCGTCCCGGCATTTCAGATCCGCGCTGGAGTCATACTTCCGCAATAGCGTGGATCTGGAGGGGTTAAATAGCATTCTTCCACCAACACCAGTAAACCATCAACAACGAAAAGTGACAAAATAAACGCGATAGTGCAGCAACCCAAACAACAACTTAACTATGTACAAATGGAGGGAGCATACATGAGCAGGGCAAGGTCAGGACTGAGATAGGAGCAAGGGGAGCAGAGCAGGGAACAGAGTACTGGATGCAGGGAGCAAGGTACTGGGAGCAGGTCACAGGAACAAGGCACAGGATCAGGTACAGAAACAATAGCAAGACACTGGATCAGGATCAGGCAGGGACACGGCTCACAGGAAGAACACTGAAGCACTGAACTTCAGCTAAGGGTGGGATTAAATAACTCCCAGCAGCCAGCGCCAGGTGCAGCCCAATTACTCCGATAATCTGGCTGCTGGGAGACACCTACTGGTGGCCACCGGAACTGTGCCCTTAGGCTCTGAAAACAACCTGACAGTCTCTGTGTAACAGCGCCAAAGGGACAGTACTAACTCTTTAGCCAGCTAGTGTTGGGGCCCAGTTGTACAGTTGGTGCACATGAGAATAGTCCTAGTCAAGCCTCCAGACAGCAATTAGGCCACTAGATGGCTATATGATCAGTTCCTAAAAGGCTAAGTGTCTCTAGCATTTAGTAAATTCCCACAGCAGCAGCTCAGCAATCCCAGAGTTTTTGCAGCTCACCATCTGGTCACACACAGCGATTAGTCCTCTTTCTGCTCTGTACCCAGGTGACTCTGGCTGTTGGCACACCTGAAGTTAGCACCCCAGATCATACCTTCTGTCACGATCCTGGTGGTGGAGTCTGTCTTAGCAGGGAACAACCACTTTTACACACCGATTCTGGGACCCCTGGTAGTGTAGACAGGAAGTCCCAGAGAGCGGGATGGCACGAGGGCTGGACTGGTCACTGGTGGTGATGTGAGCCTCCAGAAGGTCGTGCAGACAGAAGAGTGGTCGTGCAGGCTGGGTTGGCAACTGGCGGATCAGAGAGGCACAGAAGGGGCAGGCAGAAGGATAGTAAAAGTCCAAGCAGAGTTTGTTCACAGGCTGGCGGCAAGGTACAGAAGGGTCAGACAAGCGGATGGTCGTTGATAGCCGGGCTCTGTGCAAGCAGCTAGGAAGCAGGTCAGAGCAAGCCGGGTCGGTACACAGGAACATGAACAACACAGGAAGCAGGTTTCAGGTAGGAGAGCTGAAGCTCACAGGTAGTCAGACGCTGTAGAACGGACAGCTTAAATAGGGCTATTTGGTGAACGGCAAAACTCGGCAAAAAAAGTCCAGAACATGGCCTGACTTCACCAGGCAAATCTTTTCCTAACACCTTCTTCCCTGATAGCACCTCAGAACTCATAGCAGAAGAAAAGATGCACACGCGTTTAGTAGCATTTGATCATTAAAGGATTCAATTGTCCGGAATATCAATTTATTCTGACCATTATAATGTTTTAACGCTCAAACGCCTCCAGTGTTTAGGCGTGTTCAGCATTTTTTCTGCTCTTCACTCTCCTGCACGCACCTTTGGTGGGGCTTTTTTGCAGCCTGTAAATGCTCCTCTTCTAAAATGCCTGTAAATGTCTATGTGTGCATGCACGCACATACTTACATAGAGGTGTTTTTAAACTCCTGGAATTATCTGTATGACATATTATTATTGGTTCAGCTGGGTATAATGTAAGTATGTAAGCTGAAGTTTAGATTTGATTTTTCTTGCATCGTTACATTGGTCCAGCTTGGACCTACGGAAGTGTGCATATCTCATACCTGATGGGCTGCTGAGGAAAATCACTGCAGATGTCGGCGCTACTACAGTGATAGCATGATCTTCCAAGTCCTGCTTGGGTTCTGTGTAAGCGGCTTACCCTCTGTACACTGACAACAGGGGTCGCTCGATTGCCACTGCTAACATTAATAGAACGCCTTGTACCTTTTTTCAGTGAACACAAGGCATTTTCCGATCGGACCAGGTAGAGAGGAGAATGGTGATGTTTTGATCCCCATCCATTCCATAGTTACATAGCTGGTCACATTTTTAAATGGCACAATTAGCACATTTAGCACAATTAGCAATTGGCACATCTAGTTTAACCAAAAAAAAAAAATCCAAATATAAATCCAGAGGAAGGCATAAAAACCTTTAAAGCATGGTCTAATTTGCTCCACCAGGGGGAAAAATTATTTCTTAATTACCTAAAGCAGATATTCCTTGGATCAACAATTCCTGTTGTTATTACTTGTAAATCTTAATAGTCAGTTATATTCTGTGCATCTAGCATTTTTAAAACAATTACTTGAGCTGGCTAGAACTAGGTTAGAACTATATAATTATCCTTTATTCCTGCATAGGGAAAGAAGCCTTTTCTAATGCAGACAACCTCTAGCTACTCTTCGTGGCTGAAGCTCTCAGCTAGTGTCCTAGAGGAATATGTGCTATTCAGGAACTATCTTATCTAAATTGTAAATGTCCTAGGCCCAAGCAGACCTACCTGTGTGCCACACACATGCATGGATAGTGGATTTGAGGCCCTCACACTTCACCCCCCTTATCCAAGTCCATAACAATCATCTTACGCCTGGAGCACATCTCATCCAGCATTACACTAGTACTTCAGGTTAGAGCTTCATAATTCCAGCAGAACAGGAATCATGAGACACGGGGATCCAGGTCACACATGTTTGATTGAGAGGGGCCCTCTTTTGCTGCTAGGAGAGTGACACCCATCCCTAACAACCACCAGCTTGTAGGCTGATCAGGTTTCCACTAGTCACTCAAAGACACTTTATTTCCCAGCTATTGGCAGTGCATTCTGATCTACACACCACACAGAGGCTGGTTGTTGAATTTATGTTCTTTATTTTAAGCAGGTAAAAACAGTCCATAACAGTGAGATCAGTACCCTTCCATAAGTATGGCAAGTAACAACATAACAGTCCATGAATATGGTCATCAGTCCTAGTGTCTAAAAGTGGAAGGAAGGAGCATCATGGTACTCATTATTATTGTACCATTTTCTCTGCTTGCTTTCTACTTCCAATTCCAGGGCCACAGCCCTCAGCTCCTGACTTATTCTCCAAAATGGAGAACCCACACACAGTTCTTCTACATCCTCAGTTCTCTTCAGGGCATGCAACCTATTTTTAAGCCCATTCCGGCCCAGTAAAGTGGAAATTGTCACTCTCCACTTAGAGTTAAGGGGAAGTAACCCCTTCTTATGCGCAAGTTAAATTTATATTCCTTCAGAAGCAGAAAGAAGAGCTCTTCTTTTTACTCCTGGTTAAAGAAGGTGGATGGCTGAGCTTGCCTCCTTCACTTGAGGTTCAAGTGGTGCTGGGGAGCAGCTGCTTGGAGCATAGCAGTTTTCACTCTTTTCCTCTAGTCGTAAAGAGTGCCCCCTTGTCCTTTGTAATAACTCTTAAATTAAATAACTTTGCACCAAGTTCACTATATGGACTGTTTATGTATTTATACATGGTGATCATAGCTCCCTTTATTGCCCCCTCTCGGGGGATAATCAATTCAGTTCAATTAATCTTTCCTCAGATAACTTCTTACTAATGCTTTGTACAGGAAATTGTATTGCTTGCTTTAAAAACTGCAGCTTGGCATTGCATGGTATTATTACATTCATGATCTACCAGATCCTTTACAATTATTGACTCCCCCAGTTGTGTTGCTCCTAGAATGTATGAGAATTTTATATTTTTAGCCCCCAGGTCATAACTTTACATTTATCAACATTAAACCTCCTTTGCCACCTAATTGCCCAATCAAACAGTACGTTCAGGTCTGCCGGTAAGTTGAAGACATCCTAAAAGGACTTTATTGAACTACAAAGCTTTATTTGCAAACACAGAAATTGTACTTTTAATCCAAAACTCTATATAATTTATTAATAGGTTAATATGTAAGGGTGTCAGCAGTGAACCTTTGGGGTACACCACTAATAACCGTAGTCTACTCAGAGTATGAATCATTAATCAATACTCTCTGAACATGGTCTTTTAGCCAGTTTTCTAACCATTTACAGATTGAATTTTCTAAGCCTGTAGACTTTAACTTACATATTAGCTGCCTGTGGGGACCTGTGTCAAACACTTTTGTAAATTGTTTATATCTACAACTACTCCTTTGTCTAACATTTTGCTTACTTGCTTATAAAAAGAAAGCAGATTTGTTTGACAACCTTGTCCTTTGTGAATTAATTCTGACTATCACTTACAACATTGTTTCCTAGCAAAGACTCATTTCCTAGCAAACTCTGGAATATCTTACCAAATATATAAGTTAAACTTACAGGCCTGAAGTTACTCGGTAAATAATTTTTAAAATATAGGCATTACATTGGCGTTACACCAATCCATTGGCAACATGCCAGTCATTCTAAAAATTTGAAACAATGGATTTGAAATAACAGAGCTTAACTTTTTGATGACATGTTGCTGTAATCTATCTGGTCCAGATGCTGTATTCACCTTTATATTGTTTAATTTTATCTTGATCATGTCAATTTTGGGCCAAAGTGGTTAATTTGAGGCTGTTGTAAACGTTGTTTTGTTTTTGGGGGTGGGGGTGGGGTACTTAGTTTTGACAGGTACCTGCTCCCAATTCTGCAGAGATCTCTTAGGTGATCTGGGCGGAAGTTTGGCTCCCCCTCCTCCCTGCTTGCAACCTCCTGGAACACATCACAGGCCCCAGGAGGCTTTGGGACCATTCACATGCACAGTGGGGAGCCGGCTGTGAAGTTGCAGAGAGAGTCACAGCCCCCATTTCACAGTCAACGTGGCAGTGCTGGGGACCCAAAGACCATAAAAAAACCAGCCCAGGTGAAGACAGCTCTGAGTCCCTAGGCTGGTAAGTATCTTTTTATTAAAATTCAGCAGCTACAGTATTTGTAGCTGCTGACTTTTATTTTTTTAAGGAAGAAGAGGACTTTGTGTAAATAGGGAGGACGTTGTCCCCTTTGTTCATAGTTCTAGACATTTTTCAAGTTGGGCATCCAATAGTTCCCTACCCCATCCAAGTTATCAACCCCTAATAAAACAAAAAAACAAGCCAAGGACTGTTTTCTATGTTGGAATGCATGAAGGAAATGTTGTGTGCCTGGCCATGTAGCAGTGGAGAATCCTAACTTCTGCATCTCCTACGAGGGGTGTGCTACGTTGGTGTTCCTTGTTTTTTTTTAGAGAATGCCTTGTATTCACTGAAAATTTACATTCCATGAACGGCACTGGTGCTTTGCGAGTGGCCCCTTATGTTCTGTGTGCAGAAGGGAAGCCACTTGTTCAGAACACAAGCAAGAATCAGAAGGTTGAGGCTATTGCTGTAGTAATGAAAGACAAGAAATCGCAACACTCTCACCAAAAGTCTCCTCCTGCACATAATGATAGAGTCCAAAGTAGCGTGATCTGGCTATTGTGTTCATTTTCTTGCATAGCTTTTTTTAGTACATGTTAAAAGATACAAACAGCTGACGCGTTTTGGCACTCAGCCTTGTGCTGTGACCAAGGCTGAGTGCCAAAACATGTCAGTGGTTTCCTAATTCAATTATCGCTGTAGTAATGTCGACTATGTATGAGAGCTCTCTTACAAAATCCTGTACATTGCTGCTTATTGCACATATTTATGTCATCGGTTCTTTATCACTATAGTTACAAATGTTGATGTGTTAGGTGTGTTTGGAAGCCAATTTTTAATGTTTTTGCTTCTTAGGACTGGACTTCTGGGATGAGTTCCCATTGGGGAAATTACATTATTTTCAAATGCTAAATAGATTAATACATTTTAATCCACTGCACTTAATTATTAATGCAAAACTCCTTCTAAAAATAAGATAAAATAAATATCTCATCAAAAAATAAAATATCTAAACAAGCTTTTGCTGCAATATTCACTTTTATTCCAGAGAAATCTCCCCCCACACTTTTTCTGCTAGATGTGCTCAGTCTTAGGGTCAGTATCACAGACTCTACTTTCTCTGAGTTCAAGTCATCCCAAACTCACCCCAGCCTGAGAGCGGACAGTATAGGAGAAGCAGCACAGTGATCAGCTCATCTCTCTCTGTCACTCTGCTTTCTTTTCCTATCAGCATGCTTCTTGTCATTTATCAGCACATGGACTGAGTGGTTCCTCCTAGGGTAGTATAAAGACAGGCTGGGGTAGTATATGGACATGCTAGGGCAGTATATAGACAGACTAGGATAATATAGGGGCAGGCTGGGGTAGTATATAGACAGGCTAGGGCAGTATAGGGGCGGGCTAGGGTAGTATAAGGGCAGGTGGAGCAGCTTGGGGGGCAGTTGTCATCCTGACACACAAAACTGTTGGAAAAAAAATCTTGGTCATCAATTTGCTAGGTAAATAGAAGAGAAGGACAGGCAGCCGTGGTTGCTCCTTTTAAAGTGCTGCCTGGGTCCAATGGGCCCACTGGGACCCATGGTAGGGCCGGCCCTGCTGATACTTCATCTCACACAACAGTTCTGCTGTACAGGGACTGCAAGAGGGTGTTACCGGATCAAATACTATACCTGCTTAGAGATCAGCTTTAATGCTGGTACAGTTACGTTACAATTGCAGTATTTCTGCACTGTCAGCATATATTAACAACTTCAAGCCCTCGGGAGCAAGTGATTACTGTATACCAGGATTGTGGCTGCAGTTGTATCGATTTTTACAGCTGGCGACTGGCTTTCATATAAAAGTTATCTGAGTGGCTTTACAGCCGCCTACTTTAAAAGGGCTCGGAAAGAGGGGACCCCCTTCTGCCATTGTTCCCAGGGTCTCCAGTTCCATTAGAGAGCCCAGGACCACTGTAAGCAGTTTGGCTGGCTGCCTACAGGAAAGATGGAGAAACATCCATTTCCCAATCTTTTCTGTGACAAATGAGGCCAGAAGTAGACACGTGTGATTCGCTTTGCTACAAATCAAAATTTTCATTACTCAGAGATTTGGACATATACGTATCTCCGAATTACAATAGTAGCGAATTTCAACGTTTTCAAAATAAATTATAACAAAAACAATGTGTTAATTCATATTTATTTGTTCCATTCAGATGACAGGTTGCAATAGTTTGGGCCTTTTGTTAATGTTTGAAGCATCTGAAATAACACAACGACATAATGAATGATCTGAATTGATTCCAATCCATTTGTTTTTATTCTAGTGAGCGTAGCATGAATATTCTAATAAGATTCTTACTGTACTGGGGTTGAACTTCAGAGACTATCTGTTTATTTGTGTGTGCGCGGCCCAACAAACAAAATCAGTTGGGAATGGGGAAATTAATTCAACTTAACCTCTTGAGACCCGCGCTATTGCCAAAAGACGGCTCCAGCGCGGATCTCAATTTCCGGGCGTATGTCCATGGATGTCCTCCTGTGCTGTTCGCCCCCCCTGCTGGTCGTGTGCAGCGCGCTCTGTGATCATCGGATCCATGAGACTTGGCTGATCACAGATCGGAGTAAGGGGGCGGCCCCGCCCCCTTACCACATGATCAGCTGTCAGCCAATGACAGCTGATCACGTTATGTAAACAGAAGCTGATGATCTGTATTTTTTTCCCCTCACACTATCAGCGTGAGGGAAAAAAAGTGAGGGGAAAAAGAAGCCGATCACCGTCTTCTGTCAGAGTGACATTAGTCCCTCGCACAGAGAGACGCGGATGGCTCGTCTGTGCACACCAGTGCCACCTGTCAGTGCCCACCAGAGCCATCTACCAGTGCCCACAGTGCCACCTACCTTTGCCCACCAGTGCCACCTACCTTTGCCCACCAGTGCTACAAATCAGTGCCACAGATCAGTGCTGCCTGTCTGCATCACCCACCAGTGCCCATCAGTGCCACCCATCAGTGTCCATAAGTGCCACCCATCAGTACAGCTTATTAGTGCCCTTCAGTGCTGCTTATCAGTGCCCTTCAGTGCCACCCATCAGTGCCAACCATCAGTGCCACCCATTAGTGCCGCCTCATCAGTGCTTATCAGTGCCACCTATCAATGCCCATTAGTGCTGCCTTATCAGTGCCCATTAGTGCTGCCTTATCAGTGCCCATCAGTGCAGCCTATCAGTGCCCATCAGTGCAGCCTATCAGTGCCCATCAGTACAGCCTATCAGTGCCTATCAGTGCCCATCAGTGCAACCTCATCAGCGCACATCAATGAAGGAAAAAAATTACCTGTTTTAAAAATTTATATAAAAAACTATGAAAGTTTTTTTTTTTTTTAAATTTTCGTTCTTGTTTTGTTTTTTCTAGCAAAAAATAAAAAACCCAGCAGTGATTAAATACCACCAAAAGACAGCTCTATTTATGGGAACAAAATTATAAAAAATTTTTATATATGTACAGTGTTGCATGACCGTGCAATTGTCATTCAAAGTGTGAGAGCGCTGAAAGCTGAAAATTGGTCTGGGCAGGAGGGGGGTTTAAGTGCCCAGTAAGCAAGTGGTTAAAGTTAAAGGAAGTCCATGCTAAAACTAAAATCCCTACATCTATAGACACCCACAATCTAGCACTAACCTATCTGACCCTGTGAAGAAAAAAAACAGCATGCATAATACTTTTTCTGAAGGCAATCCGACCGGATCTCCAGCGGCGGAAGCTCTGCAGAGGACACGGCTGACAACGGCTGTGAAATGAATGGGAAGTGATGTCACCCATAGACTTACTATGGGGCTTCCATTGTCATCCGTGTCCTCTGTACCCGCCTCCACAGAGAAGCCGCCATTGGCATCTCAGCGTGGGATGGGGTCAGATCGCCTGCAGAAAAAGTATGTATGCTGATTTTTTCTTAACAGGGTTAGTGTTAGAATGTGGGTATCTATAGATGCAGGGATTTTAGTTTTAGCATGGACTTCTACTTTAATAACATAATGAATCAATGTGTATTAATTCGGATTCATTTGTTTAATTCAGATGAGAGCAATGCAGTAGTCTTTGACATTTGGATAACAGGCTTATTCTTTTTGCATTAACATTTATCATTATTATAAAAATGCAATATATATGAAATGGAAACATATTTCAAAAAATACAGTAAAGTATAAAAGTAAAAAATAAGATGATTCCTACTTATTATGCTTGGGTTGGATGAGGGTGGATCCATCAGAATCTCCAAATCATAACATAACGAATTAATCCAAAATTAATTTAGTTCCATTTGTAACTTTCGGATGCTCGTTACTCCAATCAATATTATCCAATAAAATAAACAAATAAATCCATCATTAGTAGTGGGCTCCCTTTGAAGATCTATACTGGTACTTGTAGTGTTTCAAGCAAGTGAGCTGTTTTCTTTCTGGTAAGGCTCCATTTACTCGGGATGCTTTATCAACCTCCCCTGAACGATTTTTTGACAGCTAGAAGCCAGCGTCTAAAACGTCTGTTTTGCCGCGTTTTGCATGCCGTGTTTTGCCGCGTTTTGCCGCGTTTAGCGGCGTTTTGCGTCTAGGAACGGTTCTAGACGCGTTTAGCGGCGTTTACAAGCTGTTTGGCATTTCAAGTGAACTGGCGTCTGAACCCATTTTTTTCCGTTCCAAAAGCCTTTAAACTCAACTGCCTGGAAATGACCTTAAACAAACCTGTGTAAATGTACTGATAAGATAACATATGGGAAAGTTCAGGGGCAGCTGAAAAAAATGCCCAAATGCCTCAAAACATCCGTTTACCAGCAGCAGTGTAAATGGAGCCTAAGTGGATACTTCTTCCATACCTTTACATGGGAAGGACTATTGCACAATATACATTTTATGGACTTTTACTTGTGGCCTAATTTCTCTGTTTAAGATACTCATTGACATCACTATCCTAAAGGAGGACTATTGCACTTTGATCACTAATTTTCACTGTTTAGTAGCGCTGCAATTATTTTTTATATTTTTACTAGAGGGTTGTGTGTTTTCTCAATTGCCAGCAGCTATATTTACATCTAGTGCTGATCTCTTTTTAATAAATATTGTCTAGTCAGCTTATTCCATTTGTCTTTGTGGGTTGGACTAGCAGGGATGAGTCATAGTGCATAAGTAATCTCCCGAAATAACCAATTAACATGTTAAAATAATATAACCAATCTTCCGAAATAACTTCCAAAAATTCAAATCCATTTAAAATAACGAATATATGCTCTCCTAAAATAAAGAAAACATTGTGAAAAGGAATCATTCTAACATAACAAATATGATGAAATAAAATGATTTACTTAACTATGTTGTGCATATTTCTAGCCAGAAGCTATCTTTACTATCTTTACTTCCAGTTTTGGTTCTGTGTTTTCCTGGCTGGTATGGCCAAGGAAGCATCTGATCAAACCAATCTGCGTTTGATCAGATACTTTAAAGGGCAGAAGAGGGATCAGAGGTCTAATAGACTCCTTATCTCTCCGTAAAGAGTACCTGTCACTGCCCATGTTGTTCATCCCTTGGGATAGCAATACAGTTCAATTACTTTTTTTTTTTAATTATAAAAAAACAAAACCAAAAGCCCCCCGTCCCCCGGTGCTTGCAAGCAAATGCAAACACCCACATAGGTTTTGCAGGCATATAGTATCTCACAAACGTGAGTACACCCCTTACATTTTTGTAAATATTTTATTCTAACTTTTCATGTGACAACACTGAAGAAATGACACTTTGCTGCAATGTAAAGTAGTGAGTGTACAGCTTGTATAACAGTGTAAATTTTCTGTCCCCTCAAAATAACTCAACACACAGCCATTAATGTCTAAACCACTGGCAACAAAAGTGAGTACACCCCTAAGTGAAAATGTCCAAACTGGGCCCAAAGTGTCAATATTTTGTGTGGCACCTTTATTTTCCAGCACTGCCTTAACCTTCTTGGGCATGGAGTTCACCAGAACTTCACAGGTAGCCACTGGAGTCCTCTTCCACTCCTCCATGTCGACATCACGGAGCTGGTGGATGTTAGAGACCTTGCGCTCCTCCACCTTCCATTTGAGGATGTCCCACAGATGTTCAATAGGGTTTTAGGGGTCTGGAATCATGCTTTGCCAGTCCATCACCTTCACCCTAAGCTTCTTTGGCAAGGCAGTGGTCGTCTTGGAGGTGGAGGTCATTATCATGTTGGAATACTGCCCCGCGGCACAGTCTCCAAAGGGAGGGGATCATGCTCTGCCTCAGTATGTCACATTACATGTTGGCATTCATGGTTCCCTCAATGAAACTGTAGCTCCCTAATGCTGGCAGCACTCATGCAGCCCCAGGCCATGACACTCTCACTACCACGCTTGACTGTAGGCAAGACGCACTTGTCTTTGTACTCCTCACCTGGTTGCCGCAACACACGCTTGACACCATCAGAACCAGAATAAGTTTATCTTGGTCTCATCACCGACAGGCTGACCCCCCACCCCTTCAACCTCTGAAGCAATGCTGGCAGCACTCATATGTCTATTTCCCAAAGACAACCTCGGGATATGACGCTGAGCATGTGCACTCAACTTTTTTGGTCGACCATGGCGAGGTCTGTTCTGAGTGGAACCTGTCCTGTTAAAATGCTGTATGGTCTTGGTCACCATGCTGCAGCTCAGTTTAAGGGTCTTGGCAATCTTCTTATAGCCTAGGCCATCTTTATGTAGAGCAACAATTCTTTTTTCAGTTCTTCTAACGGTTCTGGGAATTTGACTCGACGTCGTACCACTGGTTCTGGTATGTCGTAAAATTGTCCTGTCCAAGGTGAGTCTTGTCTGGAGCGGTACCAGCTGGTTTTTTCAACTCACGTGTACGAGTCGCAGTATAGGGCTCCAACAGAAACCCTTTATCTGTATACTCACGACGGTCGTAACGAAGTCTCCAACTTCCCCACCCCCCAGTCGGACAGCCACTACTCTGGTTCTATTTGAATAAGACCAAGACTACCACAGTTCGCACACAACGCCGTTGGTCCACTCCTCATGTTTCTGTTCACGCAGAACGGATGTCAGTTC
>BLSH010278179.1:1202992-1213011 GCA_018402905.1 Glandirana rugosa | reverse complement strand
CCCCCCCCCCCCCCCCCCGAGTAGGGTGAGCAGACGTTCCCGGCCCTGTAAAGCGGGGACAAAACCGGGAACAAATTTCTGCAGGGGATAATGTGCTCAAAATGGGGACTGTCCCCGGAAATCTGGGACATCTGGTCACCCTACCTTATGAGTTTCCTTCACTGGAACTAAGGGGCCAAGCCCTACCCCTGAAAAACAACCCCACACCATAATCCCCCCTTCACCAAATGATTTGAACCAGTGCACAAAGCAAGGTCCATAAAGACATGGATGAGCGAGTTTGGGGTGGAGGAACTTGACTGGCCTTCAGAGAGTCCTGACCTCAACCTGATAGAACACCTTTGGGATCAATTAGAGTGGAGACAACGATCCAGGTCTTCTCACAAATGTGCTTCTGGAAGAATGGTCAAACATTCCCATAGACACACTCCTAAACCTTGTGATCAACCTTCCCAGAAGAGTTGAAGCTGTTATAGCTGTAAAAGTTGAGCCAACTCAATATTGAACCCTACGGACTAAGACTGGGATGCCATTAAAGTTCATGTGTGTGTGTAAAGGCAGGCACCCCAATACTTTTGACAATATAGTGTATATATATATATACAGTATCTCACAAAAGTGAGTATACCCCTCACATTTTTGTAAATATTTTATTATATCTTTTCATATGACAACACTGAAGAAATGACACTTGGATGACAGGTGGATGAGCGCAAGATCTCTAACATCTACCAGCTCTGTGATGTTATCATGGAGTAGTGGAAGAGGACTCCAGTGGCAACCTGTGAAGCTCTGGTGAACTCCATGCCCAAAAGGGTTAAGGCAGTGCTGGAAAATAATGGTGGCCACACAAAATATTGACACTTTGGGCCCAATTTTGACATTTTCACTTAGGGGTGTACTCACTTTTGTTGCCAGCGGTTTAGACATTAATGGTTGTGTGTTGAGTTATTTTGAGGGGACAGCAAATTTACACTGTTATACAAGCTGTACCCTCACTACTTTACATTGTAGCAAAATGTAATTTCTTCAGTGTTGTCACATGAAAAGATATAACAAAATAGTTACAAAAATGTGAGGGATGTACTCATATATATATATATATATATATATATATATATATATAATCCTGTACTGTAAAATCCTTGAAGTAAATATGTGCGTAAATAAGGCGTTGTAAGTCTTGTGGTATAAAAGCAGTACTAGCACATGTATATAATAGGTGAATAAGGTATTCACTAGGCACATTGGTGAATGTTTACAACTTATGTAAATAGACAGCTAAAGAAATGTATTATTATTGCTTTAACAAATGTATCCAGTATGTTATTAATATAGAAGCATAATAGTTTATGCAGAAAGCATTTGTAACTATGAAATAATGACTTCAGTACTTTATGATGACATTGTCCTCCTCACTCTGTCAGCATATCCTTTATTAAAGATCTTAAAGGCTAATGACTATCTTACTCCTGCTTTCTTTCTTAACCTTTTGTTTTTGATGTCACATGACCCTGATTCATTATACAAGTGTATGAAAAATTAATAACACAATTCTGCTTCATCCGCCCTACGTCTGTATCAGTTAACCTTCAATAATATGACCGTGTACATTAACATATTCTAACTGGCTTTTGTGTATGTATATAATAATAAAGTTTAAAGTGACTCTAAATCTTCAAGGTTTCTTTTACCTCAATGCATTCGCTGCATTACGGTAAAAAGACTGTGTATATAGTGAGGAAGTTGTTCCTGGATATTGTGTCAGTCAAGCTGGGCATTTCATCCTATTCCCCATCCAAGTTATTACCCCTAATAAAACAACAAAAATCAAGCTCAAAGACTGTTCCTTGTGTCTGGATGAGAATGGAAAATGCTTGTTGCTTGGCTGTGCATAAGTATGGAAAAGCAGTCATCTGCAGGGGTAGTGCTACACAAACATGCTTTACTGCATATACAGACTGATTTTGTGGGTTTAGTAACACTTTAACTTTTACTTAACCACTTAAGGACCGGAAGGATTTCCAGCTTTAGGACCGGAGCCCTTTTTGCGATTCGGCGCTGCGTCGCTTTAACTGACAATTGCGCGGTCGTGCAACGTTGTACCCAAACGAAATTTGCGTCCTTTTTTTCCCACAAACAGAGCTTTCTTTTGGTGGTATTTGATCGCCTCTGCGTCATTTCTGATCGCCGCTATAAACAAAAGAAGAGCGACAATTTTGCAAAAAAAAACCAAATTTCTTACTTTTTGCTAAAATACAAATCCAAAAAAAAAAAATATAAAAAAACATTTTTTTTCACCGTTTTTGGCCGATTTATATTCTTCATCATATTTGCGATAAAAAAAATCGCAATCGGCGTTCATTGATTGGTTTGCGCAAAAGTGGTCGCGTTTACGGATGATGAGAATTCATTTTTTGGGTTTTTATTTTTTTTTTATTTTTTACTAATAATGGCGGCGATCTGCGATTTTTTGCGGTACTGCGATATTTCAGCGGACATGTCGGACCATTTTGACACTTTTTTGGGACCATTGGCATTTATACAGCGATCAGTGCTATAAAAATGCACTGATTACTGTGTAAATGCCATTGGCAGTGAAGGGGTTAACCTGCAGGGGGCGCGCTAAGGGTTAAGTATGTTCCCTGGGCGTGTTCTAACTGTAGGGGGGCTTGCCTAGCTGGGGAAGGGAAGTGGTCACAGCCTTCACGTACAGGAAGGCTGTGATCACAGCCCTTCCCCCTCACACAGAGCGGAGGTCCGTGTTTACTTACACGGACCTCCGCTCCTTCACTCCGGGGGGGGGCATCGCGGGTGGCCGGCGGCAATCGAAGCCGCCGCACCCGCTCCCTGGCCCCCCCGGACACAGTGAGCGCGCGGGCGCGCCTCTGGCGGCGCGCGCACGCTCACTGTGCGCGATCTGGCAGCCGCCGTCGTATGACGGCGGTTTGCCTTACAGAGCCACTTTGCCGCCGTCAGATGCCGATCGGCGGTCAGCAAGTGGTTAAAGCCGTTGTAAACCGCTGGACATTTCTTTTTTTTTTTACCCTGTAGGGTACAGGCTTAATGTGCTAGTATGCATCGCATACACCTGTCATAGGGACAGGTGAGGGACCTCCAGCTGATTGACAGCCTCAGCTCTGTTCCTGTGTGCTGTGTGAAGTGGGGTGTGCCCCTTCCAATCAGCTCTCCTCAATGAGCTCTGCAGAGTGCAACTTCAGCTCTCTGCCTCTTTTTTTTCCTGAACATTCAAATAAGCTTTATGAATTCTGAACTTTCAATGGCTGTAAAGAAGAGAATACTGCCGATAATAAGGTACAACTTATGTAGGATGATTTGTTTCATCTCTATGTATCACATGAGGCCAGTCACTTCACTGGGTATATGTAATGGTTTACAACCAAATTAACTATCCATAGCACATTGTTCAAATTCTGTAATGATGTGGCTATGGGGCCCTTTTTCTAGAACGTATCTTTTCATGTGAAAACACTGAAGAAATTGCACCTTGCTACAATGTAAAGTAGTGAGTGTACAGCTTGTATAACAGTGTAAATTTGCTGTCCCCTCAAAATAACTCAACACACAGCCATTAATGTCTAAACTGCTGGCAACAAAAGTGAGTACACCCCTAAGTGAAAATGTCCAAATTGGGCCCAAAGTGTCAATATTTTGTGTGGCCACCATTATTTTCCAGCATTTCCTTAACCTTCTTGGGCATGGAGTTCACCAGAGCTTCACAGGTTGCCACTTGAGTCCCCTTCCACTCCTCCATGATGACATCACAGAGCTGGTGGATGTTAGAGACCTTGCGTTCCTCCACCTTCCATTTGAGGATGTTCAATAGGGTTTATGTCTGGAGACATGCTTGGCCAGTTCATCACCTTTACCCTCAGCTTCTTTAGCAAAGCAGTGGTCGTCTTGGAGGTGTGTTTGGGGTCTTTATCATGTTGGAATACTGCCCTGTGGCCCAGTCTAATGAAGGGAGGGGATCATGCTCTGCTTCAGTATGTCACAGTACATGTTGGCATTCATGGTTCCCTCAATGAACTGAAGCTCCCCAGTGACGGCAGCACTCATGCAGCCCCAGACGCTTGACACCATCTGAACCAAGTAAGTTTATCTTGGTCTCGTCAGACCACAGGACGTAGTTCCAGTAATCCAAGTCCTTAGTCTGTCTTCAGCAAACTGTTTGTGGGCTTTCTTGTGCATCATCTTTAGAGCAGGCTTCTTTTTGGATGACAGCCATGCAGACCAATTTGATGCAGTGTGTGGCGTATGGTCTGAGCACTGACAGGCTGACCCCCCCAACCCTTCAACCTCTGCAGCAATGCTGGCAGCACTCATATGCCTATTTCCCAATGACAACCTCTGGATATGATGCTGAGCACATGCACTCAACTGCTTTGGTCGACCATGGCGTGGCCTGTTCTGAGTGGAACCTGTCCTGTTAAACTGCTGTATGGTCTTTGCCACTGTACTGCTGCTCAGTTTAAGGGTCTTGGCAAACTTCTTATAACCTAAGCCATCTTTATGTAGAGCAGCAATTATTTTTTTCAGGTCCTCATAGAGTTCTTTGCCATGAGGTACCATGCTGAACTTCCAGTGACCAGTATGAGAGAGTGATAGCGATAACACCAAATTTAACACACCTGCTCCCCATTCACACCCGAGACCTTGTAACACTAATGAGTCACATGACACTGGGGAGGTAAGTTGGCTAATCGGGCCCAATTTGGGCATTTTCACTTTAGGGGTGTACTCACTTTTGTTGCCAGCGGTTTTGACATTAATGGTTGTGTGTTGAGTTATTTTGAGGGTACAGAAAATTTACACTGTTATACAAGCTGTACACTCACTGTACTGTATTTATTTAGGAAGACTTTTCATTGATGTTATGATATTTAAAGTGATTGTAAAGGCAGGTGGTTTTTTTTTTATCTTAATGCATTCGATGCATTAAGATAAAAACCTTTCTGTGTGTGGCAGCCTTCCTCAGCCCCTCTAATACTTACCTGAGGTCCCTCTAGTTCCAGTGATGTTGCAGGAGTGTCTCAGATGCCCAGCACTCCCGTCCTCATTGGCTGAGACAGCAGCGCAGCACCATTGGCTCCCGATGCAGGCAGTCAACCAATGAGGAGAGAAAGGTGGTGGGGTCGGTTCACAGCTCTGTGTCTGAAAGGAGCTGTAACTTGGCTTGGGTGCCCTCATAGCAATCAGCAGGAGGGAGGGGCCAGGAGCACCAAAGCGAGACCCGAGAAGAGGAGGATCTGGGCTGCTCTGTGCAAAACCACTGCACAGAGCAGGTAAATATAACTTTGTTTATTAAACTTTGTTTGTTATTTTTAACTAAAAAAAAAATGAGATTATACAATCACTTAAGGCTATGCCTCTTTCAAGATTAGCATAGGCCATTTTAGAGGTCAATTCTTTCTGACCTATAATTTAATTTAACCACTTGAGGACTGGAAGAATTTCAACCTTAATGACCAAGCCATTTTATGCGATACGGCACTGCGTTGAGTTAACAGACAATTGCGCGGTCGTGTGATGTTGTACCCAAATAAAATTGATGTCCTTTTTTTCCCCACAAATAGAGCTTTATTTTGGTGATATTTGATCTGCGGTCTTTATTTTTTGCGCTATAAACAAAAAAAGAGTGATAATTTTGAAAAAAAGAAAACCAATATCATTTACTTTTTGGTATAATACATACCGTATCCAAAAAAAATGTGAAAAAACTAATTTCTTCCTCAGTTTAGGCCAAAATGTATTCTACTACATATTTTTGGTAAAAAAAATCGCAATAAGCATATATTGATTGGTTTGCACAAAAGTTATAGCGTCTACAAAATAGGGAATAGATTTATGGCATTTTTATTATTATTTTTTTTTCTAGTATTAGCGGAGATCAGCGATTTTTAGCGGAACCGCGACAATGACATTTATACAGTGATCAGAGCTAAAAATAGCCACTGATTACTGTATAAATGTCACTGGCAGGGAAGGGGTTAACTCTAGGGGCGATCAAGGGGTTAAGTGTTCCGTAGGGAGGTGTTTTTAACTGTGGGGGTAGTGTAGTGACCGGGGGTAGAGAGAGAACTGTGTTCCCGATCACTGAGAACAGCAGATCTCTCTCCACTTCCCTGTCAGAACAGGGATCTGTTTGTTTACACTGACAGCTCCCCGTTCTGGCTCCCTGTGGAGCGATCGCGAGTGGCAGGCTGTGCGTGGCCACAAGTTCCCGTTTCCATTCCCGTGACCAGCGTACAATGACGGCAGTTCGTGGGAATGAGCCACATTGTCGCAGCATAACTGCAGCGGCTGTGGCTTAAGTGGTTAAACGACCCTTAAGGCCCATACAAACGGTCCAATTATCAGCTGAAAAATTTTGTACGACAGCCTGTTGTCCGATAATCTGACCGCTCCATTCAACAGCAGATTTTCATTTATCATCCAACAAAAGTTGGATGAGCCGACTAGAAAATCTTTGTCTGCCAACAAGGCCACATCCGATTTTCGCCTCGTCTGTACAGAATTTGGACAAACAAAAGTTGAAAGTACAATCACGCATGTTCGGAACCCAGGAACGAGCCGGAAGTGTTCGGTCGTGTAAACACAAAATCACCGGAAGGGGCCCAAAGGGTGAAGCACGAAAACTGAACTTCCTCTTTATACGCTCGTAGTTCACCTTTATCAATCGATAGTTTTACTAACGTCAGTACGCTAGACAAAATCACGGACAGCCGGTTTTGGGAAAAATTGGACGCACGGTCGTATGACAACCGCAGCGTGTGTATGAGGCTTTAGTAACCTTGTTTAATCGTTGGCTTTAATGTGGATATAAACCCCCTCAATCAATATTAACTATAGATGGAAAGATATATTATATTTACATGTTTTAAACTTTTTTTTACTTTTTTTTCAGTTGCTTCCTTGTTTCTGATCTAGGCCATAACGATTTCATACATACCAGGAGCCTTCATTTTTTCTTTCATCTGGAGGAGGAGCTTTCTCAGCCAGGCACACCCTCCTGCCTGCATGCCAGACCTAAGGGCAGATGGATTCCAAGAATTAAAGTGTTACTAAACCCAGGACCTTGCATTCACTTTATCTGGTCTCCTACAGTACACAGAACACGGAAATACAATTATTTTAATAAATATAAACTGCTAAATACCTTTTCTCCTCAGCGGTTAGAGCAAACTTGTGACTTCTATCAGTGTCCAGCCAAGCATTGGTTAAAGCTTGTAGGAGGAGTTTTCTGACTGTCCTATGAGACTGCAAGAGCCCAGGCTCTCTGTCTGGACAGTGCTGATTGGCCCTGTGCTGATCCAGGGCTGGTGCAAGGATTTTTGACACCCTAGGAGAAACCTCATTTTGCCGCCCCCTTTGGCTCTGCCCCTGACTCCACCCCCTTTGCCGTGTCCATGTATACAATGGAGGCAGCGGAGATTTTTTCAGCGCCTCTCTACCTATTTCTTTAGCCATGGTCCATGGCCCCCACCTGTGCCTCTGGACCTGACCTAAAGACAAATAATGGCGGCACCAGCTCAGTTCCTCATAACAGCCGTGGACTGCAGGTATGTAGACAGGCTACGGTAGTATATAGACAGGCTGGAGTAGTATATGGGCAGGGGCTGGGAGCCCTGGGCGGAAGTGCGCCCTAGGCGGTCGCCTACTCTGCCTAGTGGTAGAACCGGCCCTGTGCTGATCACATATACCATCCCAAGAAAAAAAGAAATATTTAAAGCAATACACACCAAACTGAGCATGTGCAGCCTGACTCAATAGACTCAGAGTTATAAGGAAATTATTAGGTGACAGTGGAAGGAGGGGAGGATCAGAGAAGCCAGGATCAAACAGCCTTTTAACACAATGCAGAGGATTAACCCCTTAGGTTCCACAGTGAAAATAACAAGCATGATTTACTGCATAAACAGGCTGATTTTACTGTTGTGGGTTTAGTAACACTTTAAATGCTGCATGAATCACCTGCCTTTACTCAAGATGGCCACTGCTAGAAATGCAAAGGAGTGATTTTCAAAGTGATTTTTCAACAAAATAAAGCATGGAAATGTGGATGGATAGGTAAATGTGCTTTGAATATTTAAAATGAATAAAATAGTATTTTAAGTTTATGGTGCTCAGATACAGCTAAGTTCCATTTCAAGTTGTTTTTTTTTTTTATAAATGTGGGTATATTTTTTTCCTTGTCAATGTAGTAGGCACAGGCGTAGCGTGAAGGGGTGCAGAAGTTGCCATAGCAGCCCTGTATTTAGCTCCAGGGGGCCCGTGGCTCCCTGCTCTCATTGTACATGCTGGATTTTTCAAGCACAAAATCCTGGAAACAGAATCCAGGTCTGATCCACCTTGTTTCTCCCAGGGCCCCAGCTGAGCTCTGCAATCCAGTTCAGAGCTTCTACTTTGCCTTCTCCCCAGACCCCAGACCACACCCCTCCCCTGCTCTCATTGGCTGGACGAGAGAAGTCTTATTTTGATGTGATGGGGTCTCTTATGTGATGATGGTGGCTCTGATGCAATGATGGGGTCTCTGATGTGATGATGGGGGCTCTGATGTGATGATGATGGCTCTGATGTGATGGAGGGGCTCTGATGGGATGATCACAAAATTAGAGGTGGGATTGGCGCTGCTCAGTTAGGGTAAAACTAATCTATACTAAAATGATCCTGAACATAAAATTTCCAGAAAGCTGGTAAATAAAAATGAATTGAATTAAAACAGTGAGAAATTGGATGTCTATCAAGTCTCCCCTTATCATAAGGGTAGGCGGACTCTATGAAATGGCAAAAATTGAAACGATGGGACAAAAGGAATGAATAATAAAAATATGAAGAAAATGATATGTGTCTATACATATAATTTTCTTCATATTTTTATTATTCATTCCTTTTGTCCCATCTTTTCAATTTTTGCCATTTCATAGAGTCCGCCTACCCTTATGATAAGGGGAGACTTGATAGACATTCAATTTCTCACTGTTTAATTCAATTCATTTTTATTTACCAGCTTTCTGGAAATTTTATGTTCAGGATCATTTTAGTATAAATTAGTTTTACCCTAACTGAGCAGCCCCAATCCCACCTCTAATTTTGTGATAATATTGAACTACACATTTGTGGAGTTTCTGGTGGTGGCAGCAGCTCATAGAGAAAAATTCCTATCCGTTTTGCGCGGAACACTCAACACACATTTTTCTGATGTGATGATAGTGGCTCTGATGTGATGATGGGGTCTCTGATTTGATGATGGGGTCTCTGATGCTAGGATGGAGGCTCTGAGATGATGATGGAGGCTCTGATGCGATGATGGTGGCTCTCATGTGATGGGGGCTCTGATGTGATGATGGGGGCTCTGATGTGATGATGGGGGCTCTGATGTGAGGATGGTGGATCTGATATGATTGGGGGTCTCTGATGTGATGATGGGGTCTCTGATGTGATGAAGGGGTCTCTGATGTGATGATGGGGTCTCTGTTGTGTTTATGGGGGCTCTGATGTGATGATGGGGACTCTGATGTGATGATGGGGACTCTGATGTGATGATGGGGGCTCTGATGTGATGATGGGGGCTCTGATGTGATGGGGGTGGGGGACTCTGATGTGAAATGGGGACTCTGTCCATTGCTCTACTGACTGACACTATGCACTAAGGTAGGCTAAGTTTAGATTTTTGCAGCGTCATTTGTTCTATCCTTTCTCTAAGTTTTCCCTCACTTTAAGTATGGCCTTGCTGGTTAATTCCTTAGAGACGCTGAACCCTCTGGAGATCTTTGATCCTTTTCATATTATTCGGGTAGCTCTCCACTCCTCAGAGGTTGTCTGCTTCAGTTTACACCGCGTCAGTGGGGAAAAGTGCTCACCGTGTCACCTTGTGTAAGTAATTCAGTAATCTCCAGGGCCCGCCAAGGCCCATCCTGGGTACTGAGTGTCCAGTTTCACCCACAGAGTGGCGGGGCAAGCACGCTGGTAATGGGGGGGGGGGGCAGGTCAGCTTT
>BLSH010278179.1:1188481-1202982 GCA_018402905.1 Glandirana rugosa | reverse complement strand
GGCTCTGATGTGAAATGGGGACTCTGTCCATTGCTCTACTGACTGACACTATGCACTAAGGTAGGCTAAGTTTAGATTTTTGCAGCGTCATTTGTTCTATCCTTTCTCTAAGTTTTCCCTCACTTTAAGTATGGCCTTGCTGGTTAATTCCTTAGAGACGCTGAACCCTCTGGAGATCTTTGATCCTTTTCATATTATTCGGGTAGCTCTCCACTCCTCAGAGGTTGTCTGCTTCAGTTTACACCGCGTCAGTGGGGAAAAGTGCTCACCGTGTCACCTTGTGTAAGTAATTCAGTAATCTCCAGGGCCCGCCAAGGCCCATCCTGGGTACTGAGTGTCCAGTTTCACCCACAGAGTGGCGGGGCAAGCACGCTGGTAATGGGGGGGGGGGGGGGCAGGTCAGCTTTTGTATCAGGGTCCGCAAGCTTCAAGCTACTCCTCTGTTAGTACCGTAGGTATGGTAGTGGCCCGAACAACACATGACAGAGAACAATGGAATGTGAAGGAAAGACATAAGCATGTATTTGAGAAATAAAGGTGAATAGATGGTGTGCATGCCAATTCCAAATGCAAATCAATAATTCTGTTTTTATTTTGTTAAAGGGAAAAAAAAAATAACAAAAGCACTTACATATACAAAAATATTAAACCCAAAACACACACATACATTTTAGGTTATGAACATAAAAAGCTGAAAAAAAGCTATATTTGCAAGAAAATAATGAAAATAAATTCATTGTGGAGCATGAGAACTGAGAAAATGTAGATATCTCTCTGAAGCTACATTTTTAGCAGAATGCAAAGTGTCAGCATGTGTCTGTTTATAATGACCACCAGATGTCAGTGTACAGTCACCGCTGATGCCATCAACATTCCCAAGTTCTTTAAGCTTGAAATGTAGAAGGGAAGGAAGAAAGGAAGATAGGAAGGAAGGAAGAAAATCATAGGACTGCAAAGTGAGATAAATAATACACCTTATTGCTGGTGCACTGTAAAGCCTCGTACACACAGGACGACGATCGTACTTACGATCGTCTCAAATCGTATGTAACTTGCATACTGACTGCACTACACGATCGTTCGACCACAGAAAGAACGTTCAGGTACATGTAATTAGCATCCGGCCGTTCCTGACTTCGGAGCATGCGTGTTTTGCACAATACAACTTGTTGTACCAACTGCTTTGTACACACGATACAACGGTCGTATGAGCGCTTGTTGGTACGACCAAGTTTTCTAGTCTGCTCATATAACTCCCTTGTACGACCGTCGTATGTTCGGCTGTTCTAATCGCGCATACTAACGATTGATATCGCATACAACGGTCGTTAGTACGACCTGTTGTATACGATCGTCGTCCCGTGTGTACGAGGCTTTAAGGTTTCCCTACTCAGCCTCACATGTATTAGACAAATGATGTGACAATATGAAATGGAGAATAGTCAAGGCACTCTGTAGGCAAGAGGTGCGCTATAAAAAGTTTGCAATTCTTGAACACGGTTATCTACAGCTCATTTGCAATGCTCTCGAGCCAGCCTTGAGCACACTCAGTAAATAAAATATATAGTAACCTATTGAGAATACGCAACCCTTTGTTTTTCAAGTCTATCAGGTATATGATCTGTAGAAACTGCTCACTAGTTTCTGATGCATTTTATTTTCTATTGTCCCGAAGGTTCAAGCATTTTTTTTTTATCAGGCATCTGCAAGAGGCAATTATGTAAGAATTGTAGTAATAGATAAACAGTGATGATTTTAAGCAATCTATGACATTTCAAAACAGACGGAAAGGCCAGTGAAACTCACCTACACTTAAACCGATGTCACTCATTCTTCAAATGCATAACCCACTTTTCTGACATGACATTTGTGTTCATGTGAATGTATATGCTGCTCACAGCTAAATATTTTATTTTCCCATCTATTTTTCCTTAATAGGCGGAACAAAAAAGCTAAGTCAGGATTAGGAACAGTTTCCATCAATAGGAATAAATCTCATAGGGGTTTCTAAATATAGATTGCATATCAACTAAACCATGCATATTACTGATAAAGACTGAAAAAAGTTTCCATAAATTACCTCTCTTAACCTTTATTACTTTGACCTTTTTATTGTCTTTATTTATTTAAAATGTCAAAGAGCCCATGGCTTTAATCCAAAAAAAAATAAACATTAACCATTTCATTGGTTTCTTCCGTGCTGCATTACTGTCATTGATGGCATTACTGCATCATTCTTATTATTCTTATTAACCACTTCAGCTCCGGAAGGATTTCCTGCTTTAGGACCGGAGCCCTTTTTGCGTTTCGGCGCTGCGTCGCTTTAACTGACAATTGCGCGGTCGTGCGACGTTGTACCCAAACAAAATTTGCGTCCTTTTTTTCCCACAAATAGAGCTTTCTTTTGGTGGTATTTGATCCCCTCTGCGTCATTTCTGATCGCCGCTATAAACAAAAGAATAGCGACAATTTTGCAAAAAAACCCAAATTTCTTACTTTTTGCTAAAATACAAATCCAAAAAAAAAATATAAAAAAACATTTTTTTTCACCGTTTTTGTCCGATTTATATTCTTCCTCATATTTGCGATAAAAAAAAATCGCAATCGGCGTTTATTGATTGGTTTGCGCAAAAGTGGTCGCATTTACGGATGATGAGAATTCATTTTTGGGGTTTTTGTTTTTTTTTTTTACTAGTAATGGCGGCGATCTGCAATTTTTAGCGGTACTGCGATATTGCAGCGGACATGTCGGACTATTTTGACACTTTTTTTGGGACCATTGGCATTTATACAGCGATCAGTGCTATAAAAATGCACTGATTACTGTGTAAATGCCATTGGCAGTGAAGGGGTTAACCTGCAGGGGGCGCTCTAAGGGTTAACTATGTTCCCTGGGCGTGTTCTAACTGTGGGGGGACTGCCCTGGCTGGGGAAGGGAAGTGGTCACAGCCTTCGTATACAGGAAGGCTGTGATCACAGCCCTTCCCCCTTCACACAGAGCGGAGGTCCGTGTTTACATACACGGACCTCCGTTCCTCCGCTCAGGGGGGCCATCGCGGGTAGCCGGCGGCAATCGAAGCCGCCGCACCCGCTCCCTGGCCCTCCCCGAACACAGTGAGCGCGCGCCGTCGAGCGCGGCCGCCGTCATATGACGGCGATTTGCGCTCACGAGCCACCTTGTCGTCGTCAATTGCCGATCGGCGGTCGGCAAGGAGTTAATTATACTATTTTTGTTATTAATACTTGTCAAGCTATAAGCATTAGCAACCATTTCAAGTTATGCAGTTACATTGTTATTGTCAATAAAATTAATAATAATAGATATTTTTAAGCAGGTCATACACGTGTAGATACTACCGAATGCCCAGACAATGGATTTATCCGATTGGATGCAGACACTGTTTGTCCAAAAAATTTCCGTTGTTTCATCTTGCTGGAGGCTGCCATGTTGCTGAAGCCCTGAGCCCCTGAGCAGCAGTAAATCTTTAGGCTGTTTGCAGATTGGCTTCTAGTAGCTCTGATTTTTGGCAGTGTCTAAAAATAAAAAGCAACTGAGCATGTGCAGAGCAAGGTGACATCCTGTATTACTAGATAGGCACTTATGTTTAATGGTTTACATAACTATACCTGCAAAAGGGGCCAGCCTGAAGTGATCTAGGAGGACTTCATTTTCTGACTAAAGTTCCACTTTAAAGGTGATTTATTTTCCAGGGAAAAATATACCCTTGCACAAGTTAAATGCCAGTTTATGCCTAGGATACTAGGAAAAAAAACTTCTTCTTACCTAATCACTCTGGCAGCCATAACTCAACTCTTCCCCCGATGCTCTGTGTTGTGGGCTCTCCCTCATCTTTTTTGGCCCTGCGTTGTACCTGGTAATGACAGTGCTTGCAGCTACCAATGAGCCGAGAGAAGAGTCTTATAATATGGAGGGAGCCTGAGGGAGCAAGGGATTAGGTAAGCAAATGTCTTTTTTTACTGGTACTCTAGGCATAAACAATCATTTAGCCCTTGTAGTACTGAGGAAGCCCCAATGCAAGGGTATTTTTGGTTTTCCCTGGAGTTCAGCTTTAAGGCAGATTCTCCCTTGTGCTCTGTGTTCCTTTCTATGTGAATATATGCAAAGCATGGCATTTGCATTCTAAACATTTAGTTGTAATTTGCAAATAACAAAAGGTAAGGTAATGCTGAAATTACCACTGTATCATCCACCACATTTGAAGCATGGTTGTATATTGTAGCAAAGGAGAGAAAAAATATATATACACTTGTACTTGCTAAAAATCCTTTAAAAAAATATATTTTTCTTAAAACTACCTTAATCAACAAAATACAGCTGTTCCGCTAAGTGTGCAGGACATTCCAAACATGATATATTATGCACAATATATGGTGAATGGAAAGTCCTGTTCACACAGAGCAGCTCCCTATTTATGCAGCTGTCAGTATGCTCTGCCTATCATAGGCCCCAAACTAAATCCTAGTGCCTATATTTCTTGATTATTATTGAAGGTTTTCACATTTACTATTTATATTCATTAGGTTTGTGTAGGGTAATGTTGTACTTCTTGTAAGTATTTCAAACATTGTAATTTTTAATGTAGGATTTTAGACTTACCTGTAAAATCCTTTTTATGGAGCACATCACTGGAAGAAGAATCAAGAACCAATGAGCTATACTGCCATCTTTAGGAAAATTGGACATTGGCAAGCAAAACTGACCAGTATAACCTCCCACCCTCATTTTATTACAGATGACAGATGTGAATACTAAGGGATGGGGTGACAGTGTCTTGTAATGTACTCCATGAAAAGGATTTGGCATCCAACAGCGGTCCAGTTGAAGTATGGGCAACAGCAAGCAAAAGACTAACAGACCCACAAGGAAAAAAACAATAGTTAAACTAGAGCAGCTCAAGGGAGCCAACATCACTGCCGTAAAAACCTTATGACTGAAGCCAGCATCTGCTGAGGCGTAAATATCCACTTGGTAAATCTTAACAAACGTGAGCAGAAGACCAAGTGGCAGATTGGATCTGTAAGTATAGAACCAGGTTCTTGGGACATGGCCTTGGACAAAGTGACCACCAGTGTTTGGCAGATGGATATGGATGCAACAGCGGGTTACATTGCAGGACCTGGCAGGGTGAACAGAAAGTGCCTCCAAAGGTTTATCCATGGGTCCTTTTAAACCTGAATATCCTTAACAGGATGTGTACATAAAGAGCAGAGCCCACTTTTTTTTTTTAGAAAACTCTGTTCAATAGGATACTGCGGAGCAAAAAACTTTAGAGAGTGAAAACCTTCTCAGGGTGAGCCCAGTCAACGTACTAAACAGGCTGTAACAGCAAATATACAGGGAAGGTTTTTGCAGGGTGAGGCATTTCTAGAGAACCCAGGCTGGTGACATTTGCAGGGCTGTTGCAGGCAGCACTAACTCATGGCTCAAGCACAATGTGTCAGTAGGACAGAAATGGTGTCCTTAACCTTTTGAGATATATCAGTATTGTGACTCATGCACTGAATCCTCAGAACCTGACAAGGCACCATCCTCATCTTCCACATCTGAATGAGAAACAGCAGCTGCTGCTTGAAGAAGATCAAAGACAGACTATGAAGGAGATGCAGAGGGAGCCCACTTGTGGCCCAAGGAAGAGCACAAGGCTGAGAACTGACTCCTAATTCCTCACATGGTATTCCTTCCTTGATAAACAAGAGGGATGGACCATCTCAGAAGCGGTTGAGGAGACCCCCCCAGGAGGGCAGAGACTCAGGTTGGGGGCAAAGGATCAAACTTACATCAGAACCCTCAGGGGAAATGCTACAGACACCACCCACATTGTTAGACGAACATGTGCAACTAAACCCCTGTTTTTAAACGCATACTGTTAGACAGGCTTATTTGGTTAGTCGCAGCTGGCCGGTAAGTAGAGCTTGGTATTTGCCTTGGATTTATCCCTGGCCCTTGTTTTTTTGTTTGTTGCCCTCCAATGCTCCTTGCTGCAAAGGCCAGTTATAGGTGTAGGCAGTGGTCATTGTTTGGTATGTTTGATTTTTGGTCAGGCAACGCATTGACATCTTTGCAGCCACTGTGCTATATGCTGGGTGTTCAATGTGCCCCTGCACCTTTAAGGAGGGGTGGGGCCCCCTCCAGACCATCTGCCTTCACCTATCTTATTAGAATGCATGTGCTTCCACTGTGGAGTCTCTTACAAGTCAGAGATAGGACTACAGATCGCAGGGTGCCTTGGCGGGGCCTGTAGCTTACGCATGCATTTGCAAGTTTGTGCAACTAAACCCCTGTTTTTAAACGCATACTGTTAGACAGGTTAATTTGGTTAGTCGCAGCTGGCCGGTAAGTAGAGCTTGGTATTTGCCTTGGATTTATCCCTGGCCCTTGTTTTTTCTGGAAGGACCCCCATGCCTGCCCCCCTTAAACCTTTGATCTGCCATGATATAGATGCAAGAGAATTCCCCTAGGGTTACTCAAAATACATTGCAGGGAAGAGGGCTTAATGATGCCTGTGATCCTCACTGAGGACAGCAGGGAGTCCATGAGACATGTCCTGAGGTGCAAGTGTGGGTGGTGGATAAAGGCAGGAGAGGCTGAGTTGGGTCTGCAAGCACATCTTAGAATGTCACACATATGTGGCAGTTAGTCTAATGTTATACCACAAGCTATCCTTTTCTGCTGCCTGTAATTGAATGTGTCACACAGCCTGTGCTTCCTTCATAAATCATTAGGGGACCAGAGCAACACCATGGCTCCCATTTATAGGGTTACAGCCCTTACTGCAACTAACTTCAAGTTCGTGGCTTCCCCCAACCAGATAGGCAGGTTGTTAGAACAAGCTTCATTCAAAGTCTTTGTCCATTCAATGAGCATACTCTCTAAGGTGTCTTCAGGGACTGGGTTCCCCCAAATGTGTTGTTCCACGTGCCTATGAGAGTACCAAATGCAGGATTCAGTGCCCAGAAGGCACCATTACAGGCTGGCCCGCATCTTTTTCCTGGTGGATATTCTTAACAGGGATGGACCCCAGGGCAAAGTCAAATAGTAACCAGTCTGAAAGCTGCAGAAAGAATGAATTGTGTTGATAAAAAAGATTTTGCTTCTCACATAGCAGGGAGAAGATGTCTGTTTTGCTAAGGATACTAGAAAAAAAAACTGAGGCATGTTGGGAGCAGGAGGGATTATACTGGGTTGTCCTTGCAGCTTTGTTTGCTAGTGTTCAATTCTCCTGTAGGTGGAAGTATTACCCATTGGTTGCACAATACGTTGTCCTATGTCCTGTGGTATTCTCAAAGAATAGGACTTTACAGGTAAACTGTTTGTGTATATAAATACCTCTCATCCATTTTTTTCTTTACTTTGCTATGGTAGTTTAGACAGTCACCCACCTAACTGCTGGCTTACTTTTACATCCAGATCCTTAAATTTTTGTTTTTCAATAAAAAAATATCAAAAGGGTTGGTGGCAATGTCAGGAACTGGCCTAAATTTACATAATTGATAGCAAGCTTTGGGACCTCTTATCATGTGGATTTATAGTTGTGTGCACACCCTTAGTCCTAGTTGACACTGGCATTGAAAGCAGGCATTTGAGGGGCATTGTTAACTCTCCTCAAATGAAAATGATACTATGGACAGCACACAGTGCTGATCACATTATCAAAACATGAAGCATTAGTGTTGCTTCGCTTCAAAATCGAAGCCTCATGTCGAGTTTGAAAGGACTTCAACTGCTTCCATTCAAGAAGTCAATGGTAATGCGGAGCAACCGCAGTGGCATGCGGTTGCGGTGCAGTAGTACATCACAGTTAATAATAGGTGTTTGTGGCCATAAACGCATGTCAACCACGTCGCAAACGTACATAGGGCGTTTTAGGGAGCTTTTTTAATGCTCATTAAACGCTTATCAACTGCACGTATTAAGGCACATTAACGCTATAGGCTATAAGTGTTAGTATTTTGAGCAAGTGTGAACAAGCCCATCACGAGAAGGTGTTTGTGTGTATAATGATAACGACACAACAAGAATCATTAGAAAGCTTACAATTTAAAGACTTGCAGTAAAATAACATACTGTACCTGCTAGGATGAAATCCACTACTGACATTCATGTAATAATATGCTCCACTTGCGTTTTTACGGGAAGAATGCAAGAAATAATTTTGCTTTCTCCTTCCTGGGAAAGGAAAGACTTTCTTTCCTCTGTGATTTATAGAACTGGTGAAGTGAAGGAGGCAGCAGAGGTGAGTAAGTGCAAAAGCCGACTACAGTCATGTTTTATACAGCAGAGGCTGACACTGATAATATACTGCAGCCCCTGGACACATATTTCACACACCCGCAGTCCCTCTGCCAAGCTGAATGAAGATTGGTTGTGTGTGGAGGGGACTGAACACACACAGTCCATTCTACTTATAGACTGCCCAAAACAGAGAGCTGGCAGAAAAGTAGTCCACACTGCAAGACATATGTGCAGGAAGCCATTCTTAGAAAGAATTACACGTTTTTTATACATCTTCTTTTTTCTATGGAAGTGACAGCAGCCTTGAGGCCTAAAAATATGAAAACAAGAATTTTATCTCTGACACTGTAAGGGAATGATCTTCTGTATGCAACGGATTACCCTGGAAGCTGCCTGTTCATTTGTTCAAATTATTCCTTTAAATGTGCACTAATGCGTGATATTTGCTTGGAAAAATCTGAAGGGTTTCTGCATAGAACTAGCAGTAAAATTATATATATATATATATATATATATATACACGTATATATATATATATATATATATATATATATATATATATATATATAATATTTATTATTTATTACCAACATGTTTTTACACATGTTCTTCACTTAGGATATTTCTTTTTATTAAGGATAGAGTAGTACAGTTTCAAGGAATTTCAATCGACACTAGATTATTACTGTATTACATAGCAATGCCATTACATAGTCTTCTGTCTGCAAATTATAGTTTTCAACCTATATTTTATTATAAGAGTATATAGTATGAATCAACTTTATGTACCTTCATTTATCTAGCTATGTATCAATATGGCTTTATGAAGCTGAACAGTTCAGGTACTCTGTGCTGCCCTCTAGTAGCTGCTTGTTGTGCTGCTGCTATGTTACACCATCCACTGTCATCATCTAAAGTCATTTTTATCTAGAACCAATAAGGACTTAAGTACACATGCGCTGTTTTCCAGCTTTAGAATTGATTGTAAAACACATGTCAAATGCAGGTCAGCAAATTCCTATTGACTTCAATGGAGTAGTAATAGAAGAGGATGTATTTGAACTGCTTGTTTTGCATTGTGTTTATTTGGAGACAACAGGTCCTACTGAGGTCTGTTTGAATTGCAGGCAAAGGCAAGTTGAATAAAGCATTTTCTGGTCAAATGTTGTGTTTTGCATATACATTCAAACTTTAATTTTGTTTTACAAATTTTGGATGCTTTAATGATTGCTTTAAATGATGTATTTTGTCATTTTTTTTTTTTTTTTGCTGTATACAATTGATATAATGTTGAAATCTAGTATAAGAAAATGCTGTCTAAATACAAGATATGTGTATACTTGCTTGAATCTTGACGTGCTTTGTATATTTCTTCCAGATATGTGTAGTAATCCAGGCTAAATCTTTGACTTCAGACTCAATCTCTTTGTGCAGGATAACTGGTATACTATCTGCACTGCTGTAAATTTCTGCATGCAGCCTGTCATGGGTGCAACCAGTGTGTCCCACCCCACAGTTCAGCTCACTGAACAGGCTAAGTGCAACTCAGTGATTTACAAAGTAATATCTGGGTTTGAAAAGATATTTGGTGCACACAAAGTGGTATATATTCCTTGTGGCTATGAAGGAACATACATTTTAAAGAAAGTTTTTTAATAGTGGTTCAGCTTTATAAACAGTACACCCCCGATATTAGTTTCATGGACTTCAAACTATCATTGATTCGAATATAAGCAGCTGCTTCATCGACGTTTCACTTGCCAGACATTTCCAGATTTCCCTTGTTCATAAGAAACAAAAACGGAATCCTCCTCCTCCCATCCTGACTACGTGTAACTGTTACTGAGTTTTGATGCTCTGCACTTTACTATGTTCTTTTCATTCTGAGGATAAGTTGACTTCAAGCTCATGATCCACATGTAAATTGTACTAAAAGGTAGGGGACTTTACAACCTGCCTACTGTCAGTAACATTGTTACATCCTATTACCAATGACATAGCCTTGATTCTGTGTGTGCATTCAGAACCCAACACCAGCCAACTAGTATTGTTTGTATACTGTGACTTCCTAGATGTTTTCAAAAAGAAAAAAGTTGTTATGCATGCTTTCCAAAACTGATATATCTACCACTACCAAAACCATCCTTTCATCCACTGGCTTCCCATCCAAAAGATAAAATTCAAAACATTAACAATAGCATACAAAGCCATTTACAACTCTGTCCTGAGCTACATCACCAATCTTGCTCGTCTCCAGAGCCTCTCCCATCCTCTTTGAACTCCCTACCACAATCTGTCCAGTTATCTCCTACTTTGTGCACTTTTAGGTGATCCCTGAAAACTCATCTCTTCAGAGAGCAAATGTGTGTAACCAATCCCATTTTTAACGCATACTGTTAGACAGGTTATTTTGGCTGGTTTCAAGCTGGTTTTTCCTTGGATTATTCCTTGGCTGTTTGTTGTTACTTCATGCCCTCCAACGCTCCTTACTATATAGACCAGTTATAGATGGAGGCAGTGGCTTTTTGGATATTTGATTCTGGTCAAGTAAACACACTGACCCTTTGCAGTCATTTTGCTATCTGCTGGGTGTCCAGTGTGTCCCTGTACCTTTAAGGAGGGATTGGCTAACTCCAGGCCACCTGCCTTCATCTATCTCATCAGAATGCATGTGCTTCCACTGTGGAGTCTCTCACAAGCCAGAGATAGGTCTGGAGGACGCAGGGAGCCTTGTCGGGGCCCTCCAGGTTACACATGCATATGCAAATGTGTGTAACCAATACCCTGCTTTTAACACATACTGTTAGACAGGTTATTTTGGCTAGTTCCAAGCTGGTTGGTAAGTTGAGCTTGGTTTTTCCTTAGATTATTCCTTGGCTGTTTGTTGATACTTCATGCCCTCCAACGCTCCTTACTATATAGACCAGTTATAGATGGAGGTAATGGCTTTTTGGATATTTCATCTCTTCAGAGAAGCCTATCCTGCCTTCAGCTAATAACTAAATCTTTTATTTCTCCCATCAGTTCTTCCCTCACAGTTACTACCTTTTATTCCACCAGCCCCTCCCTATTAGATTGGAAGCTCTCAGGAACAGGGCCCTCCTAACCCTCTTGTATTGAATTGTATTGTTTTTGTATTGTGTGTATATATAAATTCCTTATAATAATCATCTCAACATTTGTTTCTAATTCGAACTGATCTCATGTGCCATATCACCCAGGTCTCTATGGAAAGTTCAGTCCTTGGAACAAACAGGCTTGTGGCATAATAATAATATCTTCATACCCCAGGAAGTGAGGCCATGTAATCTGAGGACTCTTTATGACCACCGTCTGGCTGGGCATTTTGGTGCTCACAAGATGGCAGAACTGATTCAGTGCTCATTTCAGTATACAGTTACATAGTTGGTAAGGTTGAATAAAGACACCAGTCTTTATTCAGCCTTCATTACAGACTACACACTAACCTGTACAATTTATATTTGAAACAAGAGTGACAGAACCAAATCCTGGGGGTTACTAAGGCCCTACCTATCCAAAAACATCTCTCAGAAATGATCTCAATTGACCACATTGTGGAATTACACCCATCTAAAGACAATAACACTATCTTCATAATTGTAGGCCGCTTGTTAAGGATGTCCAGTTTTGTATCTAGGAACGACACCCCTTTGGTAGCTGGTAGGTTGTGCCTTCATCAAAGAAGTAGTAAAACTACATGCAGTATCTATTAATCTTGTCTTGGGCAGAGGAGTACAATTTCTATCCAGATTTTGGCCCTTTTTAGGGTGTTAAAGGTCAGCATTCATCTGCTGGACTCTGGAAAAGTACCCTTGATGCTTTCCAGGAAGATTGGAATTTTCTCCTTTCTGGGCTAACTATGGATTTCACCCTTTGTTCTGGTGGATGTGATCTCCGAAGCTGCAATACCAGAAGTGCAAAGTAAGGTAAACTTTTTTTGCCAGTGAAACTGGAAAAAACTCCAGAAGTCTCCAGGATTAAAACAATAAATAAATAACACTTTGAATGTCTCCTTCCAGCATACAGTCCCCCATCCCAGACATTTACATTCCACAGAAAGCCCCCCGAGATGTTTAGGCCACATGCCATACGCATTCATTTAATACTAAATGTTTTGACAGTTCCCCCAGATCCTTCTGCTTCTAGGGGCTAATAGTAAATAGAGTGTTATAATTCTAAAAGGCAAATCTAATTTGCACACTCTGAGCTGTTTGTATTTTCACATGATATCGACAATGCACTGGGTCTATGCCAATACAGTCATTGGGCACCTACTTAGCATGGCTTCCATAAAGTTTGTCCAGTGAGGTTTGGAGCAATTACCCCAGTCTTCTTGCCCATTAACCAATACAGTTCATGCTGTCAGCTGCTAAGTGATGTACATCCCTTCACAGAGAACAAAGCAGGGACAGGACTGAAGGATGCATAATTCTGTTTAAAACAGCAAATCCATTACAATAGCTCTTTCAGGAAATATAGCATTATGTAAATTCAAAATCTAAAATCCTCTTGCTGATCTCAAAGACATGCAAACATAACATACTGCTCAAAATAGCCTCATCTCTGCATACCTGTTCATTTTTAAGAATCTCTATTCTTAAATGTATTACAAATAGTGTCAAATGTGTTTCACAGCATGACAGTGCAACAGCAGTGAAACAAAGCAAATGTACTATAAGTTCATAGTTTTATTCATAAATTTCCTCCTCTGCTGTTCAAAAGTAGGGATGAGTCGAACACCCCCTGGTTCGGTTTGCACCAGAACACTACAAACAGGCTATGAGTTCCTTCAAATATGCGAACCCCATTAAAATCAAAGAGACTCGAACAGGAAAAATCAAAAATGCTCATTTTAACCACTTGCCGACCGCGTAGCGACTATAACTGGCGACAGTGTGGCTCTGTCCTGCAAATCACTCTTATAGTCGTCACTCGTGGACATGATGGCTAGGGAGCCGTCTGAGTGGGGCCATGGGTCGGGCGGACTCGATGTCCGCCGGCGACCCGCTATGGCCTGTGACAGAGCCAGAACGGGGGAACGCCAATGTAAACATGGCGGTTTCCCGTTCTGACAGGCAGCATGTTAAGGATCTACTGATCCCTGTACTCGGGATCAGTTAGATCTCTGGTGCCCCTGGCAGCCCAGCCCCCATACAGTTAGAACACACACAGGGAACACAGTTAACCCCTTCCCTGCCAATGACATTTATACATGTAATATATAATGTCCGACATGTCTGCCCCAATATCGCAGTCCCGATAAAAATCAAATTTTTAGTTTTTTTTATATATATTTTTTTGGATATGTAAGAAATGTTGTTTGTTTGCAAAATTGTCGCTCCTTTTTTGTTCATAGCGGCGATCAGCAATGACGCAGAGGTGATCAAATACCACTAAAAGAAAGCTATATTTGTGGGGGGAAAAAGGAAGAAAATTTTGTTTGGGCACAACGTCGCATGACCGCGCAATTGTCAGTTAAAGCAATGCAGTGCCGAATTGAAAAAAGTGCTCTGGTCCTAATGTGGGAAATCCTTCCGGGGCTGAAGTGGTAAAGGCTTATATGCAAGTTATTGCCATAAAAAAGTGTATGGGGACTCGATTACTGCCCTAGGGGACATGTATCAATGCAAAAAAAAAGGATTTAAAACAAACTTTTTTCAGGAGCAGCAATTTTAATAATGATTAAAGTAAAAAAAAAAAAAGAAATATTCCTTTAAATATTGTGCCTGGGGGGTCCCCTTGGTCTGCCTGTAAAGTGGCGCATCTGTGTGGTGTTAAGAACAGTGCCGCAACAAAATGACATTTTTAACCACTTCCCAACCGCCCTATAGACAAAAGACATCCACAGGGCGGTTGCATTATTCTGGGAGGACGTCCATGGACGTCCTCCCAGAATCGCGCTTCCCGCGCGCCCCCCTAAGACCCTCCTGCAGGTACCTGCAGGAGGGTCTTATTACGTTGGCGGGACACCTACAGAAAACAGATATCCCGCCAACCCTTCACCAATTTTTACAGTAAAACAACGCCGTGACAAGAATTGTGGTGTGTCTACGCGGTGAAATGTCCGTCTGGTTCCCCTGGGGGGTCCGTGTTATAAATTTCCTTATAAAGAAAAAAAAAAAAATGAAATTAGTAATAATTTTAACGACGAGGACTTTTTTCAAACAAAATTTAGGAAAAAAAAACGTAACTATGTACAGGGGATCCCGTCATTAGCTCAGGGGTA
>BLSH010278179.1:1168683-1183932 GCA_018402905.1 Glandirana rugosa | reverse complement strand
GGTAGAGGGGGGAGGTAGATACAGGCAGGGGGTAGTGGGGGGAGGTAGATACAGGCAGGGGGTAGTAGGGGGGTAGATACAGGCATGGGGTAGTGGGGGGAGGTAGATACAGGCAGGGGGTAGTGGGGGGAGGTAGATACAGGCAGGGGGTAGTGAGAGGAGTCAAATCTATAAGGGATGGGGCTTACAAGAAGTGGGAGAGGTCAAAAAAGAGGGGCGGGGTCTAGCACCCCCCATCCAAAAATTTCACCAGCCGCCACTGGATTTACTGCGAGATCACCTTTATTGGGGGCGGGAGAGGGGCCCCCCTCCCGCTACGCTCCGGTCATCGCCGATTACCGGACCCACCGGGAGCAGCGGAGCCGATTTGGCCGCCGCAATGCCTGTGAGCCGAGTGAGCAGAAGATGCCGCCAACTCGGCTCCAGTCTTTTTGACCCCAGATCTCATGTTTAAGATGTCCTAGCATGCTTTTTTCTATTACAAGGAATATTTACTTTTCTTGTAATAGGAATAAAAGTGAACTATTTTTCATTTTTAAAAGGACAGTGTAAAAATAAAAAAAGTAAAATAAATAAGAAAAAAAGCGGAAGATGCCGCCAACTCGGCTCCATAGCATTGCAGGGTGGAAGCGATGTCAAACGTCACTTCTGCCCATAGCTCTTAAAGGGGACTTTTTTTTCCAGTGTCATTTTAATTTTATTTTTTTAAATTTTTTTTATTGCATTTTTGTGTAAATATGACATCTGAGGTCTTATTGACCCCAGATCTCATATTTAAGATGTCCTGGCATGCTTTTTTCTATTACAAGGAATATTTACATTTCTTGTAATAGGAATAAAAGTGAACATTTTTTTTTTTAAAAGGACAGTGTAAAAATAAAAAAAGTAAAATAAATAAGAAAAAAAAAAATATATAAAGTGCCCCGTCCCGCCGAGCTCACGTGCAGAAGAGAACGCATATGTAAGTCCCGACTGCATATGAAAACGGTGTTTAAACCACACATGTGAGGTATTGATGCGATCGTTAGAGCAAGGGCAACAATTGTAGCTCAAAACTGGTAGCCCGTAAGAATTTTTAAACTTCGCCAATGGAGATTTTTAAGTGCCAAGGTTTGTCACCATTTCACGAGTGGGCGCAATTTTGAAGCATGATATGTTGGGTATCAATTTACTTGGTGTAACATTATCTTTCACAATATGGAAAAATTGGGCTAATTTTACTGTTGTCTTATTTTTTAACTCAAAAAAGTGATTTTTTTTTAAAAAAAAACGCACTTTTAAGACCGCTGCATAAATACAGTGTGACATAAAGTGTTGCAATGACCGCCATTTTATTCTCTAGGTTATTAGAAAAGAAAAATATAATGTTTGGGGGTTCTAAGTAATTTTATAGCAAAAAAATGGATTTTAACTTGTAAACATCGACTCTCAAAAAGAGGCTTGGTCCTTAAGTGGTTAAAAATTGTAATGACATGCCCCAGTCAAACAGGTGCAGAAAAATTGGGCCTTGGGTGTTGGTGGTGGCAGAATACTGTGAACCCTCGCAGTAACTCTCGTTGAGCGCAGGAACGGGCCCTGCTGTTGTAATTTATTTTAAAAATTGTAATGACATGCCCCTGTCACACAGGTGCAGAAAAATTGGGCCTTGGGTGTTGGTGGTGGCAGAACACTATAACCCCTCACAGTTACTTTTGTTGGCCGCAGGAATGGGCCCTGTAGTTAAAAATGATTTAAAACATTGTAATGACATGCTCCTGTAAAACAGGTGCAGAAAAATTGGGCCTTGGTGTTAGTGGTGCCCATAAACCCAAAAATATTGTTGGAAGCTAGCATCATCAGGATTCAGGTGGAATAGGATAGGCAGCATAAGCAGTCTTTAGGGGATCCCAGACCCCTAGCAAATTTAATCAGTTGCATCAGGGGCTTGATAGCTGCTGATCCAGGACTGATTCATTTTTATAAATGTGTGCCTATCAACGGAGTCTGTGGACAGGCGGACCCTTTGATCCATTACGAATCCTCCAGCAGCACTGAATGTCTGTTCAGAAAGCACGCTGGATGCAGGACAGGACAATAGCTCGATTGCATATTGAGTAAGTTCCGGCCAGTGGTCCATCCTCAAGATCCAGTAACTCAGCGGACGCTCAGTTGGAAAGGTCTCCAAGTCTGCTCTTGCCCCTGGATATCCCTGCACCATATAATGCAAACGCTGATGATGGTTGCTTGAACCTATCAGCCCTGGGTGCTGAGGACTGAAAAATGGTTTAAAGGCATCGGTCAGCCACCCACCTTCTTCACCGATCTTCCTCTGACAGAAGGAAACGTCAGAAACACTTTGTCCAGCAGCAGGAAATGGTAACCTCCCAGGGTCTGCAAAGGCATTGCACAAACTTTTCTTCAAGCTATCCTGAAGATGTCTATCCTGAAGATGTTCATCCTCTGCTCCCTCTGCGAAGGCAGGATGAGCTCTGCAACTTTACCCTTTTAACGTGGAACAAGAAGGGTTGCCAGCCAGTAAAGATCCCTCTCCTTGATACCACGAAACCTTGGGTCTTTTCGCAGGCTTTGCAGAATCAGGGAGGCCTCAAATCCCTATTCTAACTATAAAATTAAGATACTGTGCATATACTTACTTATTCTCAGAGCACTCCAGTCCAGTCACGTGATCTCTCCAGTGGCCAGCTACAAGGGAGAAGAAAGATCGCTGACAACGGATGGAATGCCTGGGCAGTGACATCACCCATAGGCATACTATGGGGCATCTGTTGTCGGCTGTCCCTCCTCTCATCTGAAGCAGGCACTGAGTGCCAGATCACATGACCAGATTGGAGTGCCCTGTGAATAGGTAAGTATAAGCATCTTCCTTCTACAGAGTAATTAGAATAGGAGTTAGAAGGGGGTAGGAGCAGATTTAAGATTCCACTTTAAAGCTGAACTCCAGGGAAAAGGTATCTTTCAGTGGGGTTCCTCACACTTCAAGGATTAAATGCTCATTTTTTCCAGGGTATAATTAAAACATGTTTACTTACCTTATGCCTCACTTCTGCAGGCTCGCTGTGAGGACAGCCTCTCGAAGCCTCTCCTCTTCGGCGCTCCATCAGTCACAAGCTGTGTGACATCATCATGTACAATGCAGGATTTGCTGGGGATGCAACTGTTATTTTAATATTACCGTCGAATAAATAAGGCATTCAACCACTGCACTGAAAGGGGAGCCCCACTGCAAGGTTATATTGAAATTTTCCCAGAGTCCAACTTTAACCACTTGCTTGCTGGGCACTTTCACCCCCTTCCTGCCCAGGCCAATTTTAAGCTTTCAGTCCTGTCACACTTATTTATTTAAGGTACTTATATAGCGCTGTCAATTTACACAGCTTTACATATATATATTGTACATTCACATCAGTCCCTACCCTCAAGGAGCTTACAATCTAAATTCCTAACTCACATTCTTACATATACTAGGGCCAATTTAGACAGGATCTAATTTACCTACCAGCATGTCTTTGGAGTGTGGGAGGAAAGCCACGTAAGCACAGGGAGAACATGCAGACTCCAGGCAGCTAGTGTCATGGCTGGGATTTGAACCAGCGACCCTGGATAGAGCTTTCTTTTGGTGCTATTTAATTACCACTGGCTTTTTTTTTTAGTTTTCGCTAAATAAATGAAAAAAAGACCAAACAAAAGTTTTTCTTAGTCTCTGTTATAAAATTTTGTAAATGCTATATTTTTCTCCTTCACTGATGTCTGATGAGGCTGCACCATGGATGAGTACTGATAGGCTGCACTGATGGGCACTGATGAGGCTTCACTGATGGGCGCTGATGAGATGGCACTAATATGCAGCACTGATGAGCACTGATAGGAACCACTGATGGGCACTGTTAGGCAGTACTTATGGACACTGATTAGGCTTCACTGGCGGGCACTGATGAGGTGGCACTAATATGCAGCACTGATGGGCACTGATAGGTGGCACTAATAGGCACTAATAGGTAGCAATGATGGGTGACACTGATGGGTACTGATAGACAGCACTGAAAGTTGGCACTGATGAGGGGCACTTACGGGGACTGACACGCATCACTGATGGGAACTGACAGGCATCACTGATTGGCAGCACTGGTGGGCACCAGTGGGCACTAATTGGCAGCACTGGTGGGCACTGTTGGGGCAGCACTGAAAATCAGGACACTGATGATCAGTGCCCTGATTGTCAGTGCAGATGTCCCCACCGAGGAATGGCGCTTACTGGCTCTCTTCTCCTCACAGGCTCTCAGCCTGAGGAGAAGAATGCCGATAACTGCCAGCTGTGATTGGACACAGCTGGTCACATGGTAAAGAGCCTACATCATAGGCTCTTTACCATGATCAGTGATGCGCTGTGTCCCAGGGACATAGGGCACCACCAATCGCAGCTTTGTGCCCCCCCCCGAGCGCTTATGTGTGGCAAGAATGGGAGGAGGTCATATGACGTCCTCCCAGAATGAGAGTGCTCCCACCCATCCATCATTTCACTATACGGCGGGCGGGAAGCAGTTAAAGTTGAACTCCAGGTATGATCTTTACTGCGTATGATCTTTATGCTTTATCTTTTTTGCATACTTATATTAGTCCATCTTGGACCAATGTAATTATGCATATCTCAAATATCTGAAGGGCTGCTGGGGAAGCTGACAATCCCAGTTGTAGTTGGTTCTATTACATTGAAAGTGGCAACCTTCTGGTCCTGTGCCGAGCGGCTTTCCCTCGGCACATTGACCACAGGGGTTTACTCGCATGGCACTGCTGCCATTCACAGAACACCTTGTTTTTTTAAATGAATGCAAGATGTCCTTTGTTTGGACACAGTGAAAATCAGAGTAATTCCCCTTCTCTCCACTTCCTTCAATCAGAAAACGGCTCATATTCATTGGAAATGTAGTGCCCTCATTGTAGATTGGTGCTTTTGATTTTTGATTTGTGCAAGGGAGTGGCCTAGGAAAAGCTGGAGACTGCAGGAAGGAACACCCCTTGGTTCCAGAATGATCTGGAAAAGGGGAAGGAAAGAGGAGGTGAGGTTTTCTGAAGTATATTAAGGAGCCCTGACCAATCCCCAACCTGAATTGGCAGGGGGCAGGCCTCCTTAAATACTGTGGTCTGCCCAGTGGGAGGAGGAGAGTGTCGGATGGAAGAGCTGGAGATGTAGCAGGTGTTGCAGAGGCCCTGAGGGAGTCCCCAGTCGGGGGGTGACCTTGCGCCTGGAGGCTTGGGAAGTAGAAAGAACCCCTCTTACAACATATGGAGGAGTCCTGACCAAGGAGCAGGAGAGAAACAGAAAAGGCTACAGGAAAAGGGCTCTGTAAAGGATCCACCGGTGTCAGTGAGTGACACAACCTGGGAGCTGGAAGGAGTAGATCTGAGCAGGCTGGGAAGATACAGTGGACAGTCTGAGAAGGTTACAGGAGCCAGTGAAGGTAGTGGTGTCACTGGGCAGTGGAGTAGGCTGGAGCAGCCAGGAGGGTTGAGGTGGCCTGGAAGAGGATGGCCTGGGATCTGTAGTCCATGAATTCTAGCTAGCACAAATGTACTTTGCGACACTCTGGGCCTGTGGCCCTTGCCTGTAATGGGCGGTCTGGAGGATTTGCTAACAGAAGCGCAGGCTTTACCATGTACTAGCTAGGATGGAACCAAGTATGTGCAGGAGAGAGGAAACCAGAGGAAAGTGAGAATTGAAGCAAGTTTGTGCTGAAAGAAAAAGGAGTGTATATACGGAGGTGTATATAGAAGGTCCCGTTAACTTTGATCCATTGGGCATCCCACGATCACCCTTACCCCACCCAAGTTTTATCCCCTAATAAACAAAAAAAAACAAACAAAAAAAAAATTGGCCTGTTCCATGATTCCGGATGAAAGGTAATGTGTGATTGAGGGCAGAGTGACAGGTGGACCACAGCAACTAGCCACCCCTAAAGGGGACCTTGGCTACAAGATGTTCTGTGAATGGGAGCAGTTCTGAACAAGTGACCCCCTTTGGACAGTGTGTAGTGGGGAATTCGCTCTGCACAGGACATCTAAGATAGTGACTACCACTGTAGTAGTGCTTTCCCAGCAGCCCCTTGCATAGGGGCTAGACCAATATAAGAATGCAATAAAAATCATACATGGACTTTAAAGGGTTCAATGCACAAAATACAAAAGCAAATAGTTTGCTAAAGGAAAGGCAGCCTGACTTGCAACAGGTGTGTGTATGTGTGTACACATGTATACAGGTACTGAAATATAGACTCTAGGATTTATAGAATTAATACATAGTACTTTGCTTTGGCTATAAATATGGGCATTGTAGAAGCCCACACACAATGATTCAGTGAGTTTAATTTGAACACATCTTCTTACAAAGTATCTAATTGAATGATTTCTTCACATGCAGAATAATCTAAGGCTAATGTACTTGTTATACTGGGAATGCTCAGTAATTAATCATTAATTAAGATAGCTATGCCCTATAATATGCATACTTATTCTTTTTTATATTATATATATATATATTGCTCATGTCAGTTTCAAATGGTTAACAGGTACTCATGGACCAGTGCTTTGGTCAGAAGGCTAAAGGTGCCTACCTACCTGTATATAAGAGAATGTTTGATTGATCCAAATATTTATGGTCAGAGCAGGAAAGATTATTCCAGGCCTTGCCTGATAACTCTTGCCTGAACCTGCTTGGGAAAATGATCCATTGTCTCAAAACAATTTTCCTGGCTGATCGTCGTTGTTTTTCACCAAGACAGCTGTTGCCTGCAGAACTCCTCTGTGCCCTTGTAGGCACCTTAAAGGGGAACTAAATCCACCAATTGCAAGTGGAACTAAACCCTCTTATCCTACAGCCAAGGAAGCTGCCATCTTAGCCTCTGTTTGATCTGCAGTTGCCATGGTGCTGTACATGTAATCAGTCTCCAGCCATTTGATAGCTTGACAGTTCGGTTTGGAGCACATGTAACTGTTTTGGGAAACCATTAAATGGGTTTAGTTATACTGCCTTGAATGTTCATCATGCCTTGAATGGTGATTTTTAGGCCTCATTTACAATTGCGATTGTGGAATGCTAAAATCCTGTGGCTGAGTTGCATTTTTACTGCTCCTCAACCGCTCCCCATTTTGCTTCTGAGGCATGTTGGGAATGTACACATGCCATGGCCATAATACTTTGCTTTGAGGCCATGGCAGGAATTATACCCCCTGTTTTAAGCCCCTAAATACCAGACAACCACGTTTATGCACAGTTGCAGGATGGTTGCAGCGGAACTCCTACTTACTTGAATGAGTCGCACTTGGTGGGCAGTACTGCCTGTGAAATGCAACTCATCCAAGTGAAAGGGGCTGCGTCGGAACCACCCTGCAACCATGCACAATCTGCATGGTTGCAGTGTGGTTGTCTGGTATTTAGGAGGTTAAAACAGGTGATACGGTATCTCCTCACTTCCTGTCTATTGCTGGCTAAAGAGTGTCTCGAATGTGGATCATGATTCAAACAGGAAAGCAAGTGTAAATGAGCCCTTACAGCTATTAGTGTGCTTATGTTAGTGCTCAACCGAACTGCCAAGTACAGTGTGTTTGTGTGTGTGTGTGCGAAGTTGGGCTATAGATATGCATCTAAAAACATTTTGTGGTGGTTCACACTGATGTAGTGCGGGAGCCACATGCAACTTGAACAGGAATCACATGCGATACTTTAGCAGTGCGATTTGCACTGCATCTGCACCAAAATCGCGTAGGAACTTTTTTTTTTGCCGCACCCAAATCAGATCTGATTCTACAAATCGCACTGCATTTCATGAACCAATTTCTGGGTGTCTTTAACTTAACCCCTTGACGCCGATGTAACACAAATATGTGGGCTTCGGCTTCAAGTGGTGTAGCTGCAGGCATCACCCTGGTACCGTTTTTTAGAGCCCACGGTTGGATTTCTTATAATAACAACCAATGCGGCTAAGCCCGGGCTCTCCCGTCCCACCGAGAAGCACGAGCGACCAGCCGGGACGTCGGCTAGCTGGCCTTGGACACCCTCAATGCTGGAATCAGCTTTGATCGGGCTCGGATCTAGTAACCCAGAACGGTTAACTGGAGCCTTAACCACTTCAGCCCCAGAAGGATTTACCCCTTTAATGACTTAATGACCAGGCCATTTTTTGCGATACCGTACTGCGTTATTTTAATTGACAATTGCGCGGTCGTGCGATGCTGTACCCAAATAAAATTTATACCCTTTTTTCCCCCACAAATAGAGCTTTCTTTTGGTGGTATTTGATCACCTCTGCGGTTTTCATTTATTTTTTCGCTATAAACATATGTAGCCATGTGCCACCCTCAGGGGGGCTGGTGGTTGTGGTTTACCTTCTGGCTGCCCTCAATCCCACCATATCTCACACATCCAGAGTCACTAAACAGGCCGGCTCTTGGTTTTGTTTGTTTTATTTAGGGGATTAACTTGGATGGGGAAAAGTGGTGACTGGGATACCCCAAAGAATTACTTTACAGGACCACCTATATACACGACTGTATATACAACTCTACTTCCTCCAGCTCTTCAATTGCAGACCATTAGTCCTCTCACTTCTCTCCAGCATTTCACTTGCAGACCATTTCTCCTCTCACTTCTCTCCAGCACTTCACTTGCTGACTGTTACTCCTGACCTGATGGGAAATTAATCAGGCTCACATAACTCCTTTCTCTTCACTGCAGCTAGCACATGGTGAGACCTGCACTCAGTCAGCAAGACCTCCGGACCACCCATTACTGACCTGGGGTCAAGGACCCCTCAAGTGTAGCTTAGTACGTTAGTGCTAGCTGGGCCTTTGATGGACTACAACTTCCAGCCCATACCTCTTCCAGGCCACACCGGCCTGCTTTCCTCTCAGTGACATTCCCCTGACTGGCTCCTGAGACCTCCACAGACTGTCCACTATTCCTCTCCCAGCCTGCTCAAGCCTTTCTTCCAGCTCCCAGGGTCTGTCACTCACCGACTCCAGTGGATACTTTAAAGTGTCCTCAGTAGTACCTCTGCAGCTCTCCTGCTCCCTTGTGCTGCTCCAGGAATCAACTCCACTCCTGGCTGCACCCGAACCTCCGGGCCTCAAGGTCTCCCCCCCAGACTGGGGGCTCCCTCCCGGGTAGAGGCCTCCACAGCACCTCTGCTGCATTCTCTATACTTCCACCCGAAACTCTCCTCCCCCTGCTGGACAGATCACAGTATTTAAGGAGGCCTGACCCCTGCCAATCTCAGATGTGGATTGGTCAGGGCTCCTTAACATAAACAGAAATTGACACCTCCTCATAAATCCCCCTTCCAGCACTTTCTGGAACCAAGCGGAGGAGTATCCAAGGGGTGTCCTGCAATCTCCAACCTACTCTGAGCCACTTCCCAGCGCAGATCAAAACATTCAGGCCTGCACTTTATGTCAGGCCTGACTAAATGTTGCCTCTCCTAGCAAAAAGACCTCTCAAAAATGCCTACATTATGGGGGCGCTACACATATAATTTTGAAAAAAAAAAAAATTTTTTACTTTCTGCTATAAAACACATCCAATAAAAAAATTTAAAAAACCAAATTTCTTTATCAATTTAGGCCAATATGTATTCTGCTACATATTGTTGGTAAAAACCCCCCAATAAGCGTATATTGATTGGTTTGCACCAAAGTTATAGCGTCTACAAAATAGGGGATAGAGTTATGGCATTTTTATTATTTATTTATTTTTTACTAGTAATGGCGGTGATCAGTGATTTTTAGCGAGACTGCGACATTGCGGCGGACAGATCGGACACCTAAATGACATTTTTGACACTGTTTTGGGAACCAGTGACATTATTACAGTGATCAGTGCTAAAAATATGCACTGGCATTGTAATAATGACACTGGCAGGGAAGGGGTTAACATCAGGGGCGATCAAAGGGTTAACTGTGTTCCCTCAGTGTATTTCTAACTGTGTGGAGGGATGGACTGCTTCGGACAACACACAGATCTGTCTTCCTGTATAGCAGAAAGACAGGATCTCTGTGTGATCACCTGTCAGAACGGAGATCTGCCTTGCTTACACTGTCAGATGCCTGTTCTGTCTCTGTGGGAAACGATCACGGGCGGCCGGTGGACATCGAGTCCATCGGACCCACTGATTGGCTCCCCCCGCTGGCCAATGGGCGTGCGTGTGTGTGTACGAGCCTGATGTACACGTGATTAACGCAGGCGAGCTAACCTACTGCAGTATAACTGCGGCGGTTGGTCGGCATGCGGTTAAAGGTACCAGATTTTTTTAAAAATGTCATTATTCAGAGCACCCAAACAAAGTGCAAAGGAAGGATTTGGAATCTTATAAACCCTAGATCTCTCCATAAAGAGTACCTGTCACTGCCTAGTACTGTCACAAGGGATATTTACATTCCTTGTGACAGCAATAAAAGTGATAAAAAAAGGAAAAAAAAGTAAAGGGACAGTGTAAAAATAATAAAAAAATAAAATAGAATAAATAAGAAAGAAAAAAAAAATTTTAGGGCCCCTATCCCTCCGTGCTCGTTCGTAGAAGTAAACACATACGTAAGTCGCACCTGCAAATATAAACAGTGTTCAAACTACAGATGTAAGGTATTGCCGCGATTGTTAGAGCAAGAGTACCGTATATGCTCAAGTATACACCGACACGAATATAAGCCGAGGCGCCTAATTTTACCACAAAAAACTGGGAAAACGTATTAGTTACATAGGGGTTTATTTACTAAAGCGTTCAGTGGAGTAAATTTACTCCTGAGAGCTATTTAACTCTCAAAAATGGCAAATGGTGCTAAATAGAGCTACCAACAGTATTCACAATAGCTCTGGAGTAGATTTACACCCAAAATGGAATTCACTAAAGCTCCAAGGTTACAGATAACTCCCAACTCCTTACTCCAGCCCAGACCTGGAGTTGTGCAAATAGAAATAATGTTTGGAGCATGATCTGATCCCCTAAATTGCACTAAAATATGCGGTATATTGTTTAAAGATAATCTGCTTTTAAACTGTGTGAAAAAGTGATTTCTACACTGAAATATCTTAAAAAGTCTGAGAAGAGATAAATTCCCCGCCGCCTTACTCCTAGGCACAGAGCACAGCTGAGCACAACTGAGCATGCTCAGACACAAAACAACTCTCAAAATAACTCTCATGGAGAGTAGTTAGTAAATACCAAAATAAGTGTTATTTTACACACATTTTTTGGGAGTGAAGAGGAGAGTTATTTTGCCAAGTGCAAGTTTCTAACATTCATTCTACAGGTATAATTGTTACTTTATCAAATAAATCCATTTCATGTTTAGATGAAATGTATCTTTCTCTCAAAAGTGTCTTTACAAACCACAAACAATACCATTTCTTATGGAAATTTAAAATTAGTGCCATTTTTTTTTATTCTTTTCAAATGATCCTAATTTGAGCCCCAAAAATGTGATATGTGTACCAACATCAGAAATAAAAATGTCATTACCAAAAATCTGAGGATAACTTTAATATAATTATTTTTTTTATTATATAATAATTTATTATATAATAATTAATATATTCTATGCTCACGCAGCAAGAACCACCAAAAATCTCAGATTACATTTAGAAGATTTACTCCTGACTAATGTAAGTCCTATATATTCCTAGACATGCAGTATCTGTGTATTTATGTGTAGGAGAATTTGCTGTGTGTAAGCCCTGTGGTTTAAAAGGTAACAACTCTGCCAACCATTGGAGAGGTTCTGAGTTCAATTCCCAAGCACGTTGCTTTATGTAGAGATGTTGTTTGTGCTCTCTATGTTGTTAACATGACTCAGGGCCTTACCTAAATTATGACTAAATGTAGTATTTATGTGTAGGAGGGTTCCAACACCATTGCAAATCTTGCCAGATATACAAGCTAGGCAATGGGGATGCCTGCCTTTACACGCGCATGATCTTTAGTGGCATCCCAGTATTAGTCTGTAGGGTTCAATATTTAGTTGGCCCATCCTTTGCAGCCATAACATCTTCAACTCTTCTGGGAAGGCTGTCCATAAGGTTTAGGATGTTTGTCTATGGGAGTATTTGGTCATTCTTCCAGCAGTGCATTTATGAAGTCAGGCGCTGATGTTGAGTGAGAAGGCCTGGCTCACAATATCCGCTCTAATTCAGCCAAAAGGTGTCCTATCTGGTTGAGATCAGGACTCCGTGCAGGCCAGTCAAGTTCCTTCACCCCAAACTCACTCAGCCATGTCTTTATGGATCTTGCTTTGTGCACAGGTCCAAATCATTTGGTGGAGGGGGGATTATGGTGTGGGGTTGTTTTTCAGGGGTTGGTTTGGCCCCTTAGTTCCAGTGAAGGGAGCTCTTAAGGCATCAGCAAGACATTTTGGGCAATTTCATGCACCCAACTTTGTGGGAACAGTTTGGGGATGGCCCCTTCCTGTTCCAACATGACTGCGCACCAGTGCACAAAGCAAGGTCCATAAAGACATGGACTAGGGAGGTTGGTATGGAGGAACATGACTGGCCTGCACAGAGTCCTGACCTCAACCTGATAGAACACCTTTTGGCTGAATTAGAGCAGAGACTGTGAGCCAGGCCTTCTCATCCAACATTAGTGCCTGACCTCACAAATGCACTTCTGGAAAAATGAACAAACATTCCCATAGACACACTCCTAAACCTTATGGGCAGCCTTCCCAGAAGAGTTGAAGCTGTTATAGCTGCAAATGTTGGCCCAACTCTATACTGAACCCTGGGCTGCCGTTATAGTTCATGTGTGTGTAAAGGCACATTTCCCACTACTTAGGACAATCTATTGTATATTACTTGTGGTACTGAGCATGGCTATGGACTTAGGGCTGGTTCACACCACAGCAATGGACAGCCCATGTGCTCACTGCCTAATAGCTTAGTGGCTAGCAAAACCACCTAGCACCCAAAAGGTTGCTGGTTCACGTCCCGGATAAGCTAATGCTTGTGTTGAAGTTTATAATAAACCCCTGGTTGGGTTTCTCACCACAATCCAAAGACAGTCTGGCATTTTATTAGTCTCTTGTCCAAATAGTCTGTAATGTAAGCAAGTTATTTTGGGACTTTAAATTGGAAGTTCATTGCAGCCAGGGACTTGGACATTTTAAATTGTAGGGTTTACACTGCACAGGTTCACCTGGTTAGAAAACTGTTGCTTGCATCAGGTGTTTCTCAACTCCAGTCCTCAAGGCATCCCAACAGGTCATGCTTTCAGGATTTCCCTCAGGTGAAACAGCTGTGTTAATTACCAAGGCAGTGAAACTGATCAAATCACTTGTGCAAAATAATAGAAAGCCTGAAAACATGACCTGTTGGAGGTACTTGAGGACAGGGTTGATAACCACTGACTTAAGCTCCGTACACACAGTGCAACGGTTGTACAACCAGCTTGTGGTACGATCATCTGACTGTAAAGCCTCGTACACACGGTTCGACGGTCGTATACAACAAGTCGTGCGAACGACCGTTGTATGCGAAATCGATCGTAAGTACGCGCGATTAGAACAGCCTACGTACGATGGTCGTACAACAGGAGTTGTATGAGCAGACTAGAAAACTTGGTAGTACCAACAAGCGGTTGTACGACTGTTGTATCATGTGTACAGAGAAGTTGGTCCAACAAGTTGTACTCTGCAAAACACGCATGCTCAGAAGTCAGGAATGGCCGGACACTAATTACATGCACCTGAACTTTCTCTTTATAAGTTCATTACACGTCACTACGCTCGGCTTGGTCGCATGTTGGTTGTACGATCGTTTAGTGCATGTCAGTATGCAAGTTACATTATCCAAAATTTGGTCCGTTTGGTCGTATGACTGTCGAACTGTGTGTACGAGGCTTTAGTACGCGTGATTAGAAAAGCCGTCATACAACGGTTGTACAACTGAAGTTGGATGAGCAGACTAGAAAACTTTGGTTGTACAACAAGCGGTTGTATCACCGTTGTACCGTGTGTACAGAGAAGTTGGTCCAACAAAGTTGTACGTGCAAAACACGCATGCTCAGAAGTTAGGAGCGCTCAGAAGTGTCTGTTCTGGGAAACCTACGTTCCTAATTCACAAATCACATTTACCAGAACTTCCTTGTTATACGCTCGTAACACATCACTATGTTAGGCTTGGTTGTACAATCGCTTAGTGCATGTCAGTACGCTAGACACAACAGCCAACAACCAACTTGGTCCAAAGTTGGACGTTTGGTTGTACAACCGTTGTACCATGTGTACGGGGCTTTAAGCCTCGTACACGCGGTTCGACGGTCATACGACCAAACGGACCAAATTGCATGTTGGATAATGTAACTTGCATACTGACATGCACTAAACGATCATACAACCAACATGTGACCAAGCTGAACATAGTGATGTGTTATGAACGTATAAAGAGAAAGTTCAGGTGCATGTAATTAGCATCCGGCCGTTCCTGACTTCTGAGCATGTGTGTTTTGCACAATACAACTTGTTGTACCAACTGCTCTGTACACACGATACAACGGTCGTACAACCGCTTGTTGGTACTACCAAGTTTTGTAGTCTGCTCATACAACTCCTGTTGTATGACCGTTGTACACAGGCTATTCTAATCGCGCGTACTAACGATTGATTTCGCATACAAGTCGTTCGTACGACTTGTATACGACCGTCGAACCGTGTGTATGAGGCTTTAGAATTTTTTCCTGGACTTATACTGATCTGAAGAACATAGCCAAAGGTTAACACAGCAAATAGTATTGGTATGGCAGCCTCTCAGGTGAAATAAATTAGAAAAGACAAATTGAAAGATACTGGTGGGCGTGTACTTCTAGTGGGTGTGTGTTAGTGCTAGCTTATATAAGGGACTTCAGTAGAAGGTGCTGGTTTGGCCTGATGAGAGGTCAGGTTTGGTGCTGTGGTTTTTGTGGAAGAAGCAATGATATTTTGCTAATGACAATATATTCGATCGTGATTGTGTGTGGGTGATCTTCATGTGCGGGTGGTCATAGAAAGTTAAACAGAAAAGATTAAATAAAGTGGACTCTCCGACGGTATGGTTATGATAAACGACACAATTGGAAACCGATACAAGAAGTCTAGTCATATTCAGGTCCTTTTTTAAGATTTCGGAGTATGTGTGCCAAGCTGCCAGCATATGTTCAGCATGCTTGCTGAACATACGCTTTAGTTAGCAATCATGCGCGCTAATCTTATCGGACACATGTTGCCAGTATGTTGTCC
>BLSH010278179.1:1136012-1150776 GCA_018402905.1 Glandirana rugosa | reverse complement strand
AACAAGTCCCCGTTTTACCACAGAGATAGAGACCTCAGGTAAGGAGAGAATTCACCCCATGTGTGATATTCTTTTAGCCCGTTGGCAAGCAGGCTAAAAAGAGCAACATAGTGTCGTTTAGCCTTATCTACTACCTTTTAAGCATGCTCTTAAGAGTATGCTGATTCCGAAAAAAAAACAATAAATAACCAAAACTGGTACGCGTCAGAAAGAAAAGACTAAAAAGAACATGCTTTTAGTATGGTATTGCCACGTGTAATTGGGGAAGGAATGGGCCGTGAATTTGGGGGGAGGACGGGTCTGGTTAAAAACCGAAAGTCGTACGTCGCACGACCGCGCAATTGTCATTCAAAATGCGACAGTGCTGAAAGCCAAAAATTGGTCTGGGCAGGAGGGGGGTTTAAGTGCCGGGTAAGGAAGGGGTTAATGTGCACCGTTATGGTATGATTTTCGTACAAGAAAAATCAGAAAAGAAAGACTGCGCATGGTCAAAACCAATAAATAACAAAAAAAAAGCCTTAGTCGTATGAGAATTCTCGTACGAATTTTCCATCATCTATTCCGATTTGCTGTGATACAACGAGAAAAATCGGACGAACGGTTGCCCGATTTTCTTATAGTGTGTACCCCACTTAAGAGAGGAATGGACTCCAGAGATAGAGACACCATTTTGCCCCTGAACAAATCATTAGTAAGACCTCATCTGGAATATGCAGTTTAGTTTTGTGCACCAGTTCTCAAAAAGGATATCGGGGAACTGGAGAAAGTGCAGAGAAGGGCAACCAAACTAATAAGAGGCATGGAGGAGCTCAGCTATGAGGAAAGATTAGAGGAACTGAATTTATTCTCTCTTGAGAAGAAGAGATTAAGGGGGATATGATCAACATGTACAAATACATAAGTGGTCCATATAGAGAACTTGGTGTTGAGCTATTACCTTTAAGGTCATAACAGAGGTCAAGGGAGCACTCTTTACATCTGGAGGAAAAGAGATTTAAAGTGGATGGAAACCCGATTTAATGAAATTTGTGTTAGGCACGTATATCTGCAGTGTTTTCTTATCTCTCTCCAAAGCACTTAGTCTCATGGCTTTCTCCTGCTCCTTATCTCTGTTATCAGCCTGATAACTTCTGACAAGTTCTCTGACACAGGAGATAAAAGCAGCCTGAAATGTGTGTCAGGGAGGTTGCTATAAATAGATTAGCACAGAGCTGCCCGATTCACAGAATAGCTCTGAGAGTCTTTGCCTATGTGGAGTGGGGGTGTGTGCCTTTCCTCCAATCAGCTGCCTTGGCTGTATGCCACAATTCCACTCCCAGTCCAGAACAGGAAGAGAAAATTTCTAACACGAGGTAAGAACTCTAAAGGATATAGAAAAGACAGCAGATATACATATAAACCTTATGTAGGGAGATTTGTTTCATTCCTGTGTATTATCTGAGGCTTTTTTCACCTCACTGGATATATGCGAGGGTTTACAACCACTTTAGGCTGGGTTCACACCTATGGGAATTGGATGCGGCTTACACCTGTTTTCAATGTGTCAGGTTCACATAGGTGCGTTTTCTGTGCAATGCGGTGCGAATTCCCAGGCCATTCTGTTCAATGGGAGCACATCTGACACGCAGATGTGCTTCGCATTCAACTGTGATTTTACGGGGATCTTTCCCCTCCTCACCGCACCTCCCCTCCCCCTCCCTCCCCCCCACAGCTGCTGCGCTGTGAGAATGGACAGGAGCTGCCGAACGGCAGCTCCGCCCCTTCTCAGCAGCTAACAGGCTGGAATTCGCACCGGACTGGTGTGAATCCAACTTTAATCTCCAACTACGGAAAGGCTTCTTCACAGTAAGAGCTGTGAAAATGTAGAATAGACTCCTTCAAGGGCTGGTTCTGTCCAGCTCTGTAGATTGCTTTAAAAAAGGGCAGGCCTGGGTTCTTTCCTAAATGTACATAATATAACTGGATACTAACATTTAAAGGTAAAGTTGATCCAGGGAACATCTGATTGCCTATCTGGGAATCAGTAAGGCATTTTCCCTCTGCTGGAGAAAATTAGTTCATGCTTTGCTGGGGTTTTTCACCTTCCTCTGGATCAACTGTTGGTATGGGATTGTAAAAATGTTTTTTTTTTCTCTTTTTTAGGATGAACTAGATGGACTTGTGTCTTTTTTCAACCTAACTATGTAACTACACAACAGTGGCTTCTAACTTGGTACAACATTAGAAAGGGTATACAAAGAACAAGCATTTGGTAATGGAAATGTTTGGAAGATCAGGTGCAAAAGGTTTTCTGTAACACCGGAAAACATAGCTTTGCTCTTTTTATCTATCACAACATAAAGTCAAACTCCAGGCAGATTTTAGCTATATATTAAAGCTGAAGACTGGTTCATTTCTTTTTTGCTATACAGCACCAGGGACATAACTTACCTCTAAGGACGTGCGTTGTTCCGGCTGGCTGCTGCACAGTGTAGAAATCTTCTTCCCACTGCTGCCAGGTGCTCCCATGTTGCTGAGCTTTTGGCAGCTACTGCGAAGCTAAAAGAGTTGTACTGTAGGGAGTAACTGTGACTTTCAGTTTACTAAAGTGGTACAAAGTTAGAAGCAATAATGCAAAACAAGGTCAGAATGCCGAGATCATGAATCACTACTTCAGTAAAACAGCTACTTGCACTTATCCTCATAAGCAGCATCCCTCACAGTGAAGTCCAGGGTAGCTTTGGTACCACAGATGAACAATTGGAGGGATTCATGGGCAAAGGACAAAGGGCCACCCCATAAGAACTAGAGTATTCTGGTAGTAATTGGGGATGCGCTTCCTAAAAAGCTTGAACTTTCAGAGAAGTTGCATGCTAATAGGCCTCATTTATATTTGCAGTTGGGGGGCTGTAGGCAGTGGCAGCTGGTGTTTTTCTTTGGGGGGGCAACAAACAACCACCCCCCCGGTCGGCCGTCACCCCCTCTGCCACCATCCCCCCACGGTCCGTCGGTTGGGTCACCCGCACCAAGTCCCCCCACCCCCGGGCTGTCGGTCGGTAATCCAGCCCTGCACTTACCCCATCTAGGTCGGGCAAGGCTCCTATGGGCGGCAGCTTCCATTGCGTCTCCTCTTCCTCCCATGCATTACGGCGGCTTCCGCCATGCGTCTCCTCCCTCCTTCTCCTAGGCTTCCAATAGGATCGCCTGACTTTAAGCCAATCTGGTGACGGGTCTCAGGACCCGCTTCCTGTTTGGCCGAGAGGAGGATCAGTGTAAGAATAGCGATTAACCATTTGCTATCATCACAGAACTGGGTGGGCTCAGAGCGCAGTGCTCTGCACTCTGAGACCACCCTTTTTTGAAGCCTATTAGAGCCTCTGGCTCTAATCACATGCTTAAACCCCCCCCCCTTTGGAATCCATGTGTCCGGCGCCCTGCATGTAGATCATGGGGCCGGATGCATGGATAGGGGGGTGGATCCCGTGCACCCCTAATGGACGGGCCGCCACTGGTAGTAGGTGGGGTGCAGAGCAGTGTGGTGGGAATAACACACTCAGTCCCAGTGCAGTGAAAGAACTTGAATTGAAATAATGCAGAGACAGTTCACAAATAACCCAGTGGGAAGGCAGCCCAAAGAAACTCTCACAATTCCAACAGCATGCAGAGAGCAGAATGCAGCCAAACTGGCTGCGACTGTAGAGAGGGGAATAATGCAACCTGGCCGTCTTGTGCCCAAACAGACAGGTGTCCAGAGAAGTTGTGAGCCTTAAGCTTTCCCTCCTCATCAGGAACCTTTCCCTGCCACTAGTTCTGTCACTACCAGGCAGGGTACTTGCAGGGTACTTGCCAAACATGGGAGGACTCTGCCTGACCCAAGACAGCCATCAGAGTCACATTGGGACAGCAGCATCCAATGAGGTAGCTTCCCATTGACCCAGGAAACCAGAGGAGGAGCCCTGTTCCTCCTGACTTCCTCTCCAACTGCAGTGGACATACAGTGGAGAAAGTATACTGCACCTGAATATAGGGTTGTAAAGAAACACATGACTTAGCTGCATCCCCCCCCCCCCCCACAATGGCTTATCCTTAAACTGAGCTTGATGTTGGGGGGTTTAATGGGATAAAAAGGCAGTGAGGTGACTTAACACCCTCTAAAGAGCAATCCAACTTGGCGTGCTCTTCAGAGGGCAATGCAAGTGCAAACAAGTTCGGTCTCTCTGAGCTGCTGAGTGAGAGAATCTGTGGAATTTACAATTTCTGGGTGTGCTCAGGAACCCAGGGAGTTGTAGGAAAAGGCATTAAAGAGGCCTGTGCTTCCATCTGAGCATAGTGAGTAAATCGGTCCTTTGATACATGAGTAACAGTGGGAAATGAGCTGAACATTTCTAGTCTGTCATATCAATATGTTTCAGACTTTGCTAAGTGTTTCTCAGAAAACAAATGCCTAAATCTCCAAGAGCATTTGCACTGAATGATAATATTTCTATGGCTGTGGGCTTCAGCATTGATACTCTGTTCTAAAACATCTGTGTTCAAAGCTTCCTGCTGACACCGTTTTACGGTAGGACTGGATTCACACATGTGCGGTGCGAATTTCAGGTCCATTTTCACTGCAAATTTCCAAAGTAGCTGTTCAGCAGTTCAGCTCTGATTTAGATACCGTTCTGATGTGAAGTTTAGGAGCGGGTGGCCTCCGGCCTGCTTAACATTTGCTGGCTGTTAAGGAGCAGGCCGGCAAGCCGATGATTTATCAGCTGTCAGCAGGGTTATGTAAACAAAAGAATTGCCGGCAATAAAACTTGAGAAAAAAACAGCGTGGGGGTCCCCCCAATCTATAATAGGCTATTTGGGTCTGCTATGGATTTTAACCACTTAAGGACCAGAAGGATTTCCCATGTTAGGACCAGAGCACTTTTTGCGATTCGGGACTGTGTCACTTTTAACTAACAATTGCGCGGTCATGCGACGTTGCACCCAAACAAAATTTGCATCCTTTTTTCCCCACAAATAGAGCTTTCTTTTGGTTGCATTTTATCACATCTGCGTCATTTCTGATCACCGCTATAAACAAAAAAAGAGCAACAATTTTGCAAAAAAAAAAAAACATTTCTTAGTTTTTGCTGAAATCCAAATCCAAAAAAAATATATACAAAAACATTTATTCATTGGTTTTGGCCGATTTATATTCTTCCTCATATTTGTGGTAAAAAAAAAAATTGCAATCTGCGTTTATTGATTGGTTTGCGCAAAAGTTGCCACGTTTACTAACCATGAGATTTAATTTCTGGCATTTTTTTACAATTTTTTTTTTACTAGTAATGGCGGCGATCTGCGATTTTTATCGGGACTGCGATATTGCAGCAGACATGTCAGACATTTTTGACACTTTTTTGGGACCAAAGACATGCTGGTAGGTTAATTGGCTCCTATTTAACCTCCTTGACGGTATTCCCGAGTGTGGCTCGGGGTATGTTTTCACTGCAAATAGCAGTAACCCCGAGCCACACTCGGGATTGCATCGCTGGATCCAAGGCTGGATTACTTACCTTGTCCCCTGGATCCAGCGATGTCCCCCTGCTGTGTCTGTGGGCTGTGTCCTCTGCCCGATGCCTGTGTGATGCCGGACTCCGTTCCCTGCAAGCGTTGCACGGGGGTGGAGCCGGGCGGCAAATTCAAAAAGTGAAACACCCAGCAAACATACTGTACACTGTAATTTGTAAGATTACATTACTGTATGAAATAATTTCACATCCCATTTGTCCCTTGTGCTTTGTCCAGTGCCTTGCATGCACTTTTATATTATATATGCCATTCTTTCTGCTTGGAAACTTGAGAATGTCCATGGCATAAAAATGTCCCTTTACGTCAAAAGTGGTTTTTGATCAGCTAGAAAACAGCGTTAGTAAATAAGAATCATTTGCAGAATTGAGTGATACTGATTTGTGGGGAAATTTATCATCAGACACTGAAAGTGACGACAGTGACAATTCTGCAACTGAGCAAATTTCAGTGTTTTGGACTAGATTACATTATTGAATACATTTTATTATTATTATATTATTATTTTTGATTATTTATAATTATTATATTATATATATATATTTTTATATATATTATAATTTATGATCTCGTTATTTCAAATGTTATCATACCCAGGATGTCTACTAGACTCTTGTCTTAAGTGAGTTATTCCTAAGAATTACAGGCCTACAATATAAAACGGCGAATTTTTATGCGAAAAAATGTACCGCTTTGAGACGCTAAAATCTGACATAATCATACTGCCAGGGAGGTTAAACTGGCCCAAGCATGTGAATATACACTAGATTGCCTAAATGATTGGGACGCTGCCTTTACACGCATATGCATTTTAATGGCATTTCAGTCTTAGTCGATAGGGTTCAATACTGAGCTGGCCCATCCATTGCAGCTTTAACAGCTTCAACTATTCCTGGAAGGCTGTCCACAAGGTTTAGGAACGTGTCTATGGGAATGTTTGACCATTCTTCCAGAAGACATTTTGGACAATTTCATGCTCCCAACTTTGTGGGAACAGTTTGGGGATGGCCCCTTCCTGTTCCAACATGACTGCACACCAGTGGACAAAGCAACGTCCATAAAGACATGTATGAGAGAGTTTGGGATGGAGGAACTTGATTGGCCTGCACAGAGTCCTGACTTCAACCTGATAGAACACTTTTGGGATGAATTAGAGCGGAGACTGCAAGCCAGGCCTTCTCGTCCAACATCAGTGCCTGATCTCACAAATGCGCTTCTGGAAGAATGGTCAAACATTCCCATAGACACACTCCTAAACCTTGTGGACAGTCTTCCCAAAAGAGTTGAGCCTGTTAAAGTTGCAAAGGGTGGGCCAACTCAATATTTAACCCTACGGACTAAAACTGGGAAGCCATTAAAGTTCATATGCGTGTAAAGGCAATATAGTGTATATACACATACTTGGGCCAGTTTAAATAGGAGCCAATTAACCAACCAACATGTCTTTGGAGTGTGGGAGGAAACCCACACAGGCACAGGGAGAGCATACAACCTTCAGTCAGGTAGTGCTATGGTTGGGATTTGAACCAATGATGCCAGTACTACCAGGTGGGAGTGCTAACCATTTAGCATCACTTTCACTCTCAGGGAGAATGGTCACCAAGACAGGTAGAGACGGTGAACCTTCCTAATAGAGAAATAGATAACAATAGGACCCTGATTAATTAAGTTTTATTGTGTATATTGTTCTTATAGTAGTTGTCTTCAAAACTAAAAACAAATAGTTTAGCTCCCAAGCTCACACAGATGCATTTCTATTCCTTTAAACACAAATATGTAGACAGCATGATTCTAAGGTCGGTAGTTTGGGGTTTTATATAACAACATTGAACTGCAAACAGAAAAACTACCAGCAGGACTCAGAATGATAAGACCCGTGGAAAAGCTGTTCACCCGTAAACTTTAATTTAAGGCTTCTATACCTCAACTAGTGATTAAAACCTAATTGAGCTTGTAAGAATCTTTTGCTCCTGAGGATAAAGCAATAACAGGGTAGAATGTATCAGGAGGATTCATGCATGATTGTTAGATTATGCCTAATTGCCGTTTCCATTTCTGAGGTTGTCACGGTAACCTGTCACATTTCGCTTTTTAACCCTGTTGATGCTATAAAATACATGCAGTGGCTTTTACAGACCAAAAGAAACCCTGTCCCATAGGAATTTTACTCGCTTTCTAGGGTCATGGACATCCATTTAGTACAAATCTTTAGTATATAATTAATTTTATAATAAATAGCTAGTGTATAAACCGGGGGGGGGGGGGGATACTGAGGAGCATTTAGAGTCTGGGATTCAAGCTTCGTAATTTAAAGTGAAATGCCAGTTAAGTGTAAAACTTTATTTCCAAACCCTACTTGCTTCTGTTTTGGAGGTATTACAACCCTTTACAATGTTCCGAGGTCCTTGCAGAGCTTGTCACTTGACACAGCAAATCAGTGAATCAGTGAAGAGTAGAGTTGAGCGAACCCGGACTGTAACGTTTGGGTCCGTACCGAACTTTTGGGTGTCCGTGTCCCGAATCCGAACCCAAATGTTTGAGAAAAACGTTCGGGTTCGGGTTCTGGGTTCTGGTATTTTATCATGCATGTTGAATAGCTGCAGGGCAGCCAATCAACAAGCGTTTCACTGGTTTTCCCTAGAAGCCATCACAGCCATGCCATTAGTATGATGAGGCTGGAGTCACAGTGCTGCATGTCACATGCTCTCAGGTTAGTGTAGGGAGAGGATGCTGCCGGCACTGTGAGGGACAGATTGTGAGGGACAGATTGTGAGGGACAGATTGCAGTGATAATAACTAGGTAGAGATTACTACTACTGCTTTGAGGGACAGATTGTAGATCTATAACATCTCATCCTGCATTACAGAAAGATCTGATTACACAACGATCTCTCATCCTGCATTCCAGAACGATCTGATTACAGAACGATCTCTCATCCTGCATTACAGAACGATCTGATTACAGAACGATCTCTCATCCTGCATTACAGAACGATCTGATTACACTACGATCTCTCATCCTGCATTACAAAAAGATCTGATTACAGAACGATCTCTCATCCTGCATTACAGAACGATCTCTCATTCTGCATTACAGAATGATCTTAAGTGACAGATTTCAGATCTAATAACATCACATCTCCCATTTGTCTTCCTTTTGCAGCCCTCTAGCACTTTCCAGGACTTTTTTACAGTCATTTTTGTGCCGAAAAGTTCGGGTCCCAATTGAATTCAATGGGGTTCGGGATCTGGGGTAAAGTTCGGATGACGTTCGGTACCGAACCCGAACGTTTCCGGAAAGATCGGCCGAACCCGCAGAACCAAAACGTCCAGGTGTTTGCTCAACTCTAGTGAAGAGTCATCTGCTTACTATAGGCAGAGAAACATGTCTTTATTTTAACTCCACAGGTCCATAGTTCTATGGTCCTATATCCTATATTTTAAACCCTTCACTTGCATACTGTATTACTCCCCTATTCGTTCACTCGCTCATGATTTCACTCATGCGCTTACACATTTGGTTACTCACACATTCACTTCCAACTTTAGTCAATCATGATCTACTACATTTACTCACATATTGACATTGTATTAATTATTCTCTTATATAAATAATAATAGTAATAGTAATAAAAACAGTGCAAATCCCAAAAACATTTAAATAAATAAATAAATAAAAATAACACTTTCAGTTCATATGCAAGAATAACCCCAATCCTCTAATAGCTATGGTGAAAATGAATCAAAAATCAAAATGAATAAAAAACAAAGCAACATAAATCGCTAAAATAAATAAAACATACAATCTCAATCCATAATCTTAACGTTCCCCCCTCAAAAAAAAACCAAAAAAAAAAACCACTGTGGGGGTCATTTGGGGTTCCCCCAAAGCACCTTGTCCCCATGTTGATGGGGACAAGGGCCTCTTCCCAACAACCCTGGCTAGCGGTTGTTGGGGTGTGCGGGCAGGGGGCTTATCAGAATCTGTAAGCTCCTTTTAGCAAGGGGGCCCCCAGATCCTGCCCCTCCTATATGAATGGGCATCAGGTACATCGTACCCCTACCCATGCACCAAAAAAGCAGTGAAATGTAAAAAAAAACAAATTGCCAGTTTTTGACAAGTCCTTTGTTGTAAAATAGGTCTGAGCTGCCTTCTTCCCCGAGTCGTCTTCTCCCCTAGCCATCTCTCCTACCGCCGTCTTCTCCCCGAGCCGTCTCTCCTGCCGCCATCTTCTCCCCAAGCCGTCTCTCCTGCTGCTGTCTTCTTCCCGAGCTGTCTTCTCCATCTGCCGTCTTCTTCATCCGCCGTCTTCTCCCCAAGCCGTCCCTCCTGCCGTCTATGTCTTCTCCCACAGCTGTGTTCTTCCTCGCTGCCGGTTACCCACTTAATTATAAATAAAAAGCCACTCTTCTTCGGTGGCTGTCTTCATCCGCTGTGTTGCCGCTGTGTGGCGTCTCCTACATAGCCATGAGGCGTGACCATCCGATGACTTCACCCGGAGAGCCTGCCCCCTGTAAGAGACGGCACACAGTGGGTGACTACACAGCGGAGGAAGACCGCCACAGGAGAAGAGTGGCTTTTTTATTATCAGCGGGTATTCCGGCGGCGGGAAGAACACAGCAGCAGGAGAGATGGCTTGGGCAGAAGACGGTGACAAGAGAGACCCAAAACGCCTGGTATGGATTTTGGGGAGAACCCCATGCCATTTTTTTTTTTTAATTACACACACACACACACACATACATTTGGGCATACAGCCTCACAACTTGCAATACTTTGCATATAAATAATATAGTATATACTTGACGAACAAGAGAACAAAATGTTTATGTAATTACACCACATAATAGTTTTAAGCATGGCATATGACAGCTCTACGCGTTTTGTGGAAGTTACATCCACTCCTCAGGAGCATGCACATAGCTATTGTCTGTAATTAAAATAGAAAAATATCTGGGTAATGTCAACATTTCACAATTTGTGAAAATAAACAAACAAGGGTAATATTCAGGAACCCTTGTTGTATGCAGTACTTACAGACACTGTGTGGCTGAGCGTGCCAACTGGGAACCAGAAACACCCCAGGGGGTATCTCACCCGGGAGCTGAGGTAGGGCAGGTGGCCCACAAACCCAAACAGGGACCATATCCAGAGAGCCTGTATGAGAGGTAGGGTGGCTGGCCATAGAGAGTAAACGCCCAATGATGGGAGATTCTGTGAAGGAAAATGGTGGATGTGTGTGAGATATCCTGAGCTAATTAGGACAGGACAAAGGGAAAGTGGTGAATGGAAAGGCCGAGTGTGCATGAGAAATAGATACACAAAACAAAACCACCGTAAAGGATGCCAGAGGGACAATTACCTGAACTGGAACGTGGATAAATGAGTGGCCAAAGAGGTGTGTAAGCTGTGGACTGATCAGACCAAGAGTGGTGACTAATGTGAGCAGACTGGGGGTGGAACCTATATGGACGCGTGTCCAGCATATGCCCACCAACGTCATGCCAGCTGACAAAAGTTTGTTGGGGTGTTTTTTTCTTAATTTGGTGCTTAGAAAATTCACATTTAGTTGACATATTTCATGCCTTGCCTAGTCCAAAAAATAATTAGCCCTGAATTTCAGTTTTGGAGCAGTGTTTTTTTTTTGTTTTTTTTTTTTTTTTTCTCCCCCTTCCCCCTATTACACTTTTTACTAAAGGTGTCACGTACCTGGTGGTCAAGTCTGACTTATGCGGGGGGCAACCTCTCTTATGGCCCTGGTTCGAGAACCCCTGATAGTGTAGACAGGGAGCTCTGGAGCACAGGGGGGCACAATGGCTGGACTTGGTCACTGATAGTAGATGAGAGTCCACTGGAACTCGTTCAGGCAGAAGAGTAGTGATGCAGGCCAGGTTGGTAACTGGCTGGTGGTGCGGTACAGAAGGAAGGATCAGGCAGTCGGATAGTCGGGTACAAGCAGGGTCGGCAACGTGCGGGCAGCAGAGGTACTAGGGATCAGGCAGAAGAGTAGTCGTAGACAGGCCGAGGTCAGGGCAGGCAGAAAGCACACAGAGTCCAGAGGAAGCCAGGGTCCCAGGTACAGGAAGTCTCTCAAGAATAAACACTGGGGTCACAGGTGCAGGAACGCTGTAGAATGGACAGCACTTGCTTCCTGGTGCTGTCTGCTTAAATGGCTGTTTTGGTGCTAATGCCGGCACATACGCGCGCACATGCGCGCAAACGCTCACAGACGTGCGCACACGCTATGTGCGCCCATGCATAGGCATTCTATTGGCCACAGATGATTCCTTACATTGCCCCCCCAAGGGGCAGCCTCCGGATGCCCAACTGGGCTCTCTTGGCCGGATTGTTCTTCCAAAATGTCTTGACTAGTTCCTTAGCGTGAAGATTGTTTTCTGGCTCCCAAGAGCTTTCCTCAGGCCCATATCCCTTCCACTTCACCAGGAACTGGGTCTCCACCTCAAACTCCTCCTCTCCATCCACTAATTCTGGTGGAGCCATTCTCTGCCCCGGAAAAGGATCCTTGGTCACTGGTTTGAGTAGGTTTACGTGAAATACGGGATGAACCCGAAGTGAGGGAGGAAGGTCAAGCTCGTAGGCCACATTATTGATTTTCCTCTTAACTGGGAGAGGTCCAATGTACCTTGGTCCTAATTTTTTGGAAGGGCATAATAGCCTCAAGTTTTTGGTTGCCAACCAGACCCGGTTGCCATGCTGTAAGTCCAGTTCTCCTCGCAGGTCGTGGTCGATTTGGATTGCCAAATTGACCAGTGTGTCCAGGGTGTGGGGAACCCTGATGCATGCCAGCTTGTCCTTGAGCGGCTCAGAGAGTCCTAGCCAGAACTGGTAGCAGAGGGCAGCGTTGTTCCAGGCTGTATAGGCGCTCCAGCGCCTGAACTCTGACACATATTCCTCTGCTTTGCGACGGCCCTGTTGGAGGGTATGGAGTGCCGCTTCTGCGGTGGCGGCACGGTGGGGATCCTCATACAGCTGGGCCATGGCATGGAAGAACTGGTCCAGACTAGAGGTCTCCGGGGCTTTCTGCTCCAGCAGGTGGTGAGCCCAGGCTTGAGGCTCATTCAGGAGAAGAGAAATAACTAGGCCCACTTTGGTGGCTTCCAGAGAGAAGGTGCGGGGCTGGAGAGCAAAGTAGAACTTGCAAGAGTTGCAAAATGCCCAAAACTCTCTGCAGTCCCCCACAAATCGCTTGGGCATGGGCACCTTAGGCTCCGTAGGTAGAGTCCCTATAGTGCGGGAGGTAGCTTGACCAGCACCATCTGATGCTGGGGTAGCAAGGTTCTGGACTCCTGAAGATTTTTCACTGCTTGGGTCAGGCTGGCTAGGTGAGCACACAGTTCCTCCATAGGAGAGGGCCCCGGCGCAGACTCGGACCTGGCTGTCCGTTGCCATCACGTATCTGGTGGTCGAGTCTGACTTATGCGGGGGCAACCGCTCTTATGGCCCTGGTTCGAGAACCCCTGATAGTGTAGACAGGGAGCTCTGGAGCACAGGGGGCATGAGGGCTGGACTTGGTCACTGATGGTAGATGAGAGTCCACTGGAACTTGTGCAGGCAGAAGAAAAGGGATGCAGGCAGGGTTGGTAACTGGCTGGCGGTGCGGTACAGAAGGATCAGGCAGCCGTATAGTCGGGTACAAGCAGGGTTGGCAACGCGCAGGCAGCAGAGGTGCAAGGGATCAGGCACAAGAGTAGTCATAGACAGGCTGGGGTTAGGGCAAGCAGAAAGCAAACAGAGGCCAGATGAAGCCGGGGCCACAGGTACAGGAAGTCTCTCAAGAATAAACACTGGGGGTCACAGGTGCAGGAACGCTGTAGAACGGACAGCACTTGCTTCCTGGTGCTGTCTGCTTAAATGGCCATTTTGGCTCCAATGCTGGCGCATACACACACAGATATCCTGATCAAACATCATATGACGTCTTTCAGGATAACCCAGGGACACGCGGCGATCGGTGCTGTGGTGTGTCTTTCTAACACACCCCAACTCCGATCGTGGTAAAGAGCCTCTGATGGAGGCTCTTTACCACGTGAACAGCTGTGTCCAATCACAGCTGATCACTTTGTAAACAGGAAAAGCCATGTATCGGCTTTTCCTGTACTCGCGCTGCCAGACGCGAGTAGAGGAGAGCTGATCGGCTGCTCTCCTCACAGGGGGGTCTGCACTGATTGATTATCAGTGCAGCCCCCCTGAGGATGCCACCCAAGACCACCAGGTATGCCCAATAGGGATGGCACTCAGTGCCAATCATTGAGTCCTGCCAGTGCCTCCTGATCAGTGCCACCTATCAGTGCCCAGTGCCACATATCAGAGCTTATCAGCGCCCATCAGTATTGCATATAAGTGCCTTATCATCAGTGGCCATCAGTTAATGAGAAAACGTACTTATTTACAACATTTTGTAACAGAAACCAAGAAAAAATTTTTTTCTTCAAGATTTTCAGTGTTTGTTTATTTGTAGCGCAAAAAAGAAAAACCCCAGAGGTGATCAAATACAACCAAAATAAAGCTCTATTTGTGGGGGAAAAAAATTATAAAAAATTGGTTTGTGTACAGTGTAGCATGACCGTGCAATTGTCATTCAAAATGCGACGGCATTGAAAACTGAAAATTGGTCTGGGTAGAAAAGAGGGAAAGTGCCCGATATTGAAGTGGTTAATATAATTGGGGCAAAAATAAATAAAAAGGCATGGAAATGATGCTCCAGCATTTGACAATATAGTTAGAGGGGCCCTGCTCAAAAGAGCTTACAATCTACAAGGGTAAAACACTAAAAACCAGACACATTAAACAAATCACATTAGAAAAGCAGGGATACAAATCAAGCTAATAACAAGCATGACTAACCTTTTTTGTGATCAGAAGCCCTCGCCCCAAACCCCAAAAAAGTTACATGGCAGAATTATTATAAGCAAAAACAGAAAAAAATACAAAAGCCAAAAAGTCAGCGCACAAACTACATTGACACACACAGCAGGAATAATTAGCAGGGACCTTCCTTTTTATCGCAACTATTACATAGCAGTTGTAAGTCTAACGTGATATTTAAGCCCCGTACACACGGGACGACGATTGTATACAACAGGTCATACTCATGAACGTTGTATGCGATATTGATCGATACAAGCTGACAAGATTAGCGCGTATGCTTGCTAGTTATAGCGTATGTTGCAAGTACTCATACTGGACAACATATGTTAGCAGCAG
>BLSH010278179.1:1110229-1128061 GCA_018402905.1 Glandirana rugosa | reverse complement strand
TCTCAAATTTCTGCAATCTGTCCCTCAGAGCAACAGTAGTAGTAATCTCAGGATGCAGGATCAGATGTTAAAATATCTGCAACCTGTCCCTCACAAAAACGCTGGCAGCTTCCTCTCCCTACACTATTCAGAGTCTCAGAGAGCATGTGACTGCAGCATCAAGTGACTCCAGCTTATATAGAGGCTGGGTCACATGATGCACTGGCCAATTACAGCCATGCCATTAGTAGGCATGGCTGTGATGGCTTCTAAGGGCAAACCAGTGAAACGCTTGTTGACTGGCTGCCCTGCAGCTATTCAACATGTGTGATCAACTACCAGAACCCAGAACCCGAACGTTTTTTCAAATGTCCGTGTCCGGGTCCCGGGCACCCCAAAGTTCGGTACGGACCCGAACGTTACAGTTCGGGTTCGCTCAACACTAGTCAGTAGTTATTCTTTTTTATTTATTCTGTGACATTTGGTGGTTCTTGGTGTGTGAGGGTAGAATAATGATGTTACCCTCTGATTTTTGGGAATGACATATTTATTTCTGATGCTGGAACACATATCACATTTTTGGGCTCAAATTAGGATCATTTGGAAATAATAAAAAACACACAAAATTGTGACTCATTTTAAATCTGCATAAGCAATGGTATTGTTTGTGGTTTGCAAAGACACCTGTGGGAGTTTGAGTAAATATTTTTTATCAGATGGACGGCAACAAGTGAGGCTCCATTCACACCGTAGCTGATAAGCAACCGTTTATTGTCGTTTGGAAGGTTTTTTTTAACAGCCCAAAAATGCCACTTTATGTTATCCTATGTGTCCATGCACACATGGACGTTAATTGTCGTTTAACAACAGTGGTGTTTTGGGGCTGTTATCTGAATGCCCTGAATTGGCATTCAAAAGTCGATCTTCTGACCACAAAAAACGCTGGATGCCAATAAACGCAGATAAACGCTCATAAACGCAGGTAAACTGCCGTTTAATAGCATCCGGCGTTTTTTGTACTCGATGGAAGCTAATGAAGTAAAAAAAAAAACACTCAAAAACGCAGACGCACGCTGATAAACACTGCTTACAAAATGCTGCAAAAGAACGTTTTCTAAGCAGCGTCTCCTGCCCGACACCTAGAGTGAGAGAGAGTGCATTCAGTGTGCATGGAGCCTGAAGGTTACAGAGAAAAAAATATTTTACCAAAACATGAAAACAATACACGTTCTAGCATTCTTAAAAACAATAGATGATTTAGAAGCAACATTGTTGCAATGACAATTTATTTGAGAAAAAAATAAATTTCATCTCAACATGAAAAGGATTTATTTGGGGCAGTTACAATTTCTACCATTTTAATCAATGGGTGAACCTTGCATTGGGCTACATAACTCTAATTTTTACTCCCAAAAAACACTCTTTAACCCAGTGCTCATTTTGGTATTTACTATAGCTCCCTGTAAAAAGGCATGGGAGTTAAAATGAGAGTAGTTTACATGTCTGAGCACACTCAGTTGTGCTGGCACCTAGTTATAAAGAAACGGGGAATTTATCTCTTCTCAGACTTTTAAAGATATTTCTGTGTAGAAATCACTTTTTCACACAGTTTAATTATCTTTAAAAATATACTGCCTATTTCAGTATCATTTAGGCGATCATATCATGCTGCATATCCATGTGCAATTCTCCAGGTCCTGGCTAGAGTTAGGGTTTGGGTGCTATTTTAGGGCTAATTACTGCGATTACGGTAATTGTACTGCTAATTAGCGCTCAGCGCTATTGTACATGACCCCTATGAAGTGCTATAGAGATATATAAAGTACATCACCATGTTCACAAAGTGCAAAGTCCACTAAAGCAAGTGTCAGTAAAAGTGAAAATGTCCACACCACCATTCTTCCAAAACAACCACTATTCTTCTCCTATTGGTGCTAAACTCAACTCCTGATGTTGACCCCCTCACTTTATAAAATGGTCAAACAAAGCAAAAATTAATGTATTCCTCCAGCTTCAACAGATGCTTCAGGGAACACGATTATTTACATAAAGATCTGTCTGGCATGTGCAAACTCATACAAGCCAAAATGCAGATAATCATACTTTATTAAGTGCCCATTTACATCTGTGTGTAGTGGCAATGCACATTAAGACATGCATTAGTGCAATGCATAGCAACATATGTGTGGTGTGTTCCGGAACCGTTCATTTTGAATGGCACCCCATTGCATTGTAAAGTAGAGCCCAGCACACAATGCAATGTAGCACAGCACTATGCAATGTTAAAAAGGTGTTGCCTTGGTGGGCCATTCTTAATGAATTTGCAGCCGTAACGCAAAGTACTTTAGCACATGCATAATGCCTGTTAAAGAGTGTGCATTAACTCCAGGCAGATATATAAAACACTCAATAATGCAGTTATGTATTCAGTAATTAGTAAATATATTTGCTAAATGCAATTAGTATAATTACCTGAATTTGACTTAGTATCAGCCACTTGCAATCTCTTAAATAGCAAACTCAGCCAATTAGGTCAACTGCATGCAACATGTGCTCACAAAGAATATGCTGATAGGAGAAGATAACAGAGTGAGCAGAGGGATGACCTCATCAGTCTGTTGCTACTTTTTCACTGGCCAATAAGCAGGCTGGGGTGAAGAGAGGATACCATTGTATTCCTTCTGCAGTCTATAAATGTAACAGAGAATGTGGTGTCGTCCACTTGGCTATGTGGTTTGACAGGGCTGTATAAATCTCACAACCGGATGGATAGAAATGCAAACCATTTAACAGGTTAAACAGCTCCCTTAAATGTACTGTATTTCATCTGTGTATTTAGCTGTTCACCTGATGTTTATCTTTGATTCCCTGCAGATGTAGGCTTTGACTCTTGACATATAATGATGTTAAAGCAATGTGGCTTGCCATTTAAGTAGGCTATCATTACCCCCACTTTATGCGTTCTAAAAAGTATACATGTGGATTTCTAGCAAACTATACAAGAGGTTGGATATGACTTTTTATCTAGCATCAATTATGGCTCAGCGGTTCCCCTAACATAACAGCATTAGTGTGAAGTTGGTACAAAATTAGTCACACTTTTTTTTAAATTGTCTTAAAATTTAAAAATAAATTGGATGGAGCTCTGATAGTTCAAACTTTCTGGGCCAAAATTTTTCATATACTTACCACTCTGTTTGACTGTCTCTTAAGCATTTACCTAGCTATGGCCCCACTTAATAAGAAGTCTTTGGATGTAACACCAGTTTAAATGACTAAATAGGTTACAACAGCAGCAAAGCAAACCATTGCAAGGGCCTAGAAATTTCCCCACCTTAGTTTCCTTGAAACTAAACACAGAATCAATGATACATGCCAAGGTCAAGGCAGTCCTGATGGATAGGGTGAGCAAGTATGACCGACTGTGGGTGGACCATTATTTACCATCTGACTTTGACAAGACACTATTATCCCTTTGATTTGCATGCCAGCACGCATTTCTGGAACCTCCCATTGGGACACTTTGTTTGCCCCTCCCCCTGGGGGTCTCCCTCTCCTCCCTAACCCTCCTCCCAATACTTTGTCACCTTGATCTCTGTCTCTATTTTCTTCTTTCCTCCAGCCATCCCACGGGCTCTTGCCATCACCAGATGCCTGCCTCTCACGATATTGTTGCTGAAAGAACCGGTTGATGCATAAGCCTAAGCTCCCATGGGGTCACTGAGTTTATGTCAATACCTTTTGTACTCTCAGATAGCCCAGTCCCACAACCACGCATTTCGTGTACCTCCAAATGCCACTCATCTCTAAGGGCTTCTGCTATAAATCTGTATCTCCTGGGTCATCCACCACCCGCAATGCTCAGTACTATAGCTTAGCTGGGTGAAAGTGACTAACCTTGACTGTAGTAACCCTTTTATGCATTATGATTATTTTGTACCTTTGTAACCACTTATTTATCACATCTGGGATGCATGTTTTCTGTCTTTGCTGTCTTGCTGTAACACATCCTTGTTTCTTTGATTCGCTTAGGCTATACAGTATACAGATTGTGTTATACTTGCTGTTCTTCCATCAATAAAATATTTGAACAAGAAAAATAAATTGGAAGTTAGTAATGGCCAAGGGGGCTCAGGTATTGAAAGGTTATCACAGTGGCATAGATACATCATTAGACACCCCAGTGCCAATTTAAGACCCTTGTGTCCCCCTCCTTCCTGGGCATCCCTTAATTTTATCTCACTTTACAGCCCTGCTGTTCACTTATCGTGATACAGAAAATGCCAAGCAGGGAGGTTCCAGAGCAAAGTTGCAGAGGGAAGTTACATGGCCTACGCACGGCACAATGTTTTTCTGTGAATCCTATGCACTCATGTGACATGATATAACCATGTACAGAGAATAGATGGGAAAGCATTGTGACAATTATTAGCTACTTTCTTGCACCGTTCTGCGTAGGTGGATTCATTATTATTAGGATGCAGGATTTATATAGCAGCAACTGTTTGCACAGTGCTTTACAACATGAGAGCAGACAGTACAGTTACAATACAATTCAATACAGGAGGAATCAGAGGGCCCTGAACATTAGAGCTTACAATCTAAAACGTTTTGCTTTGCATTATTCAGCATGGGTCCTTCTTGGAGCTAGGACTTGGTCACAGATGTTACTGCTTTGTTCCCGGATCCTATACCTTTTGGTAATTATGTAATTCTTAGCTGCTAATCATGGTAATCATACAGAGTTGCTGTAGTGAGTACATATAGTATAGCTTCCTCATACATCAAACCAATTTTATTGAAGGCACTTTTTTCACTTCCAACATAATGTTAAACTCACCAGCAGCTGGGATTTGCATCTATCAAAATGTAAAATCTCTTGAACATTTTCAGCCTTCTAGCCTCGTGTGTATGTTTAAAATTTTATGAAAGCCATTAAATTTGCAGCTGCAAGTGATTTATATTGGTCAGGGTGGAACAAGTGGCTGAGAGGATTTCATGACAATAAGGACTGGACTGGACTGTTGGCCGTGAATGCAAGCATGTTATGTATATATTATTGGAAAGCTTTGAAGAAGGTTGTCAGCACTCTGAACTGACCCTGTTTTCTTAGAACAAATGTCCCACTCTAACTGATTCAGATCCAGCAGGGACTTTTGAAATCTGCAGTCTTGTGATAAATCTGTGGCTGCTTAGAAGTCTATGTAACTTACTGTCCCTTAAAAAATGATTTACTGAAATCATTGGGATCCCTGATGTATTACTGGAAAGCAAGCTAGCCTTCTCTCATAGAAGCTGCCTATAGTACTGAGCAATAAGTGTTTGAAACCAGTTAATCCAGCACTCCAGATAGCCCCCTAGTAGAGTCCTTTCCTTCTTTCACCACTGATTATCCCTGCATCTGCCTGTAGGGGGATAGTATGCACCTGTGATATAGCTTGGGAATAAACCCTTACTATAGGTCCCTATATAACTCCTAATCAAGCAGCAACTGCTACAAGCTATATAATGTGTTGAGAACCAACTCAATGCACCATCCACTGTGAAACCAGTATGAAAATATGAAAGGACTCCCCTATCATATTAGCGGTTAGAGAACTGATCTCTGAACCTTGAGTTATAAAAATAAGGAGAAGTGTCTTGTGTGAAGTATTAATGAACGTTGGGTTTCTTTCTGTTCTTATCTATATACAGGTGCATCACAAAAAAATTGAATATCATCAAAAAGTTAATTTATTTCAATAATTCAATTCAAAAGTGAAACTCATATATTACATAGATTAATTACACACAGCGTGATGTATTTTAAGTATTTCTTTCTTTTAATTCTGATTTACAGCTAGTGAAAACCCAAAATTCAGTATCTCAGAAAATTTGAATTTTACATAAAACCAATAAAAAAGTGGATTTTTAATACAGAAATGTTGGCTTACAGAAAAAATGTCCATGTACAGTATAGTATGCACTCAATACTTGGTCAGGGCTCCTTTTGCATGAATTTCTGCATCAATGGGGCATGGCTTGGAGACGATCGCTGCAGAGGTGCTATGGAAGCCCAGGTTGCTTTGATAGCAGCCTTCAGCTCGTCTGCATTGTTGGGTCTGGTGTCTCTCATCTTCCTTTGACAATACCCCACAGATTCTTTATGGGGTTTAGGTCAGGAGAGTTTGCTGGCCAATCAAGCACAGTGATAACATGATCATTAACCACTTCCCGACCAGCTCGCGTACATTTACTACTGCAGAGTGGCGCTGTAGTATGAATTGCCATTTATAAACGGCGGCTCGCTCGTTCATGGCTAGCCCGTGTCCACCACACTCTGCAGCAGTATGGCCGTGGGTCCGGCATACTCGCTGTCCGCCGGCTACCCGCAATAACCTGGCAGAGAAGAAAAACAGGGAACTGCCAATGTAAACATGGCGGTTCCCCGGGCTGTCAGGCGGCATGTGAGAGATCTACTGATCCCTGTCACTGGGATCAGTTAGATCTCTTATGCCCCTGGCAGCCCAGTCCCCTCACAGTTAGAACACACCTAGGGAACACAGTTAACCCCTTCCCTGCCCCCTGCAGGTTAACCCCTTCACTGACAATAACATTTATAGAGTAATCAGTGGATATTTAAATTTCTGATCGCTGTATAAATGTCATTGATCCCAAAAAAAGTCCATTGCAATATCACAGTCCCTATAAACATTGCAGATCGCCACCATTACTAGTTAAAAATAAAAGTAAAAAAACGATATAAATTAATTCTCATGGCTTGTAAACATGACAACTTTTGCGCAAACCAATCAATAAACGTCAATCGCATTTTTTACCACAAATATGAGGAATAATAGAGCACGCAGCCCTGGCATGGCAGGAGGGGGAGGGAATGAGCGAGTGCCCCCTCCAAACCATACTTAGCCACATGCCCTCAACATGGGGAGGGTGCTTTGAGGTCCCTCCCAAAGCACCTTGTCCCCATGTTGATGGGGAGAAGGGCCCCATCCCCACAACCCTTGCTGGTGTTGTGGGGGGTCTGCGGGCGGTGGGCTTATCAGAATCTGGAAGCCCCCATTAATAAGGGGGCCCCCAGGTCCCGACTCCCCTATGTGAATAGGCATTGTACCCCTACCCATTCACCAAAAAAGGAGTGTAGTGGTACAAAAGAGGTGCTTTTTGACAAGTCCTTTAAAATAGCTCTTTTCTTCCTTTCTTCTTTCTTCCTCCGGTCTTCCTCCATCTTCTCCTGCTCCACTCCTTCTGGTCTTCTGCTTCATCTTTTGGTCTTCTTCCTTCTTTTACCGCCGCCACTCTCCCGCTGCCGCCGATGTGCCATCCAGAGGCTCCAAGAATGGGCGGTCTTCATTTTGACATTTCTTTTATAAGAAGGAGTGGGGCCACCCGATGATGTAAATGGGTGACCCACCCCCTCTGACGTCTCTGATGTCAAACTGAAGACCTCCCATTCTGGGAGTGATCTCTGGATGGAACAGCGGCGGTGAAAGAGAAGGAAGAAGAAGATTGAAGATGACGAGAGGAAGGAAGAAGACCGAAAAAAGAAGCAGAAGACCAGAAGAAGGAGTGGGGCAGGAGAAGATGAAGGAAGACCGAAGGAAGAAAGAAGAAAGGAAGAAAAGAGCTATTTTACACAATAAGGGACTTGTCAAAAACTGCCTCGTTTTTTGTACCACTACACTCCTTTTTTGGCGAATGGGTAGGGTACAATGTATGTATTATTAAAGGGGGCTTCCCGATTCCGATAAGCCCCCCGCCCACAGACCCGAACAACCACCGGCCAGGGTTGTGGGGAGGAGGCCCTTCTCCCCATCAACATGGGGACAAGGTGCTTTGGGGGGGACCTCAAAGCACCCTCCTCATGTTGAGGGCATGTGGCCTGGTATTGTTTGGAGGGGGGGGTGCTCGCTTGCCCCCACCCCCTCATGCCATGCCAGGGCTGCATGCTCTGATAAGGGTCTGGTTTGGATTTTGGGGGGACCCCTACACCATTTTTTAAAAATAAATTGTTGCCGGATTCCGCTTAAAATCCATACCAGACCTGTAGGGTCTGCTTGGATTTTGTAAGGGACCCTCACATCAATTTTTTTTTAATTTTGGTACGGGGTTCCCCTTAAAATCCATACCAGACCCGGCTGTGTGTTGAGTTATTTTGAGGGGACAGCAAATGTACACTATTAACCAAGCTGTACATTTACTACTTTACATTGTAGCAAAGTGTCATTTCTTCAGTGTTGTCACATGAAAAGATATAATAAAATATTTACAAAAATGTGAGGGGTGTACTCTCTTTTGTGAGATACTGTATAATTAATATATATACCATTTAAGGTACATATATATTCTTACACTGCCTCCACTAACTGACTATATACAGATCTAGTATATCTCACTCTCTACACTAAACTGCCTGCACGCCGCTAGCTAAGCTCCCTCTCTGTCTCATGTTATTCACACACTACATAGAGCCGCTGTACAAGTGGCTTTATATAGTGTGGGCATGGATTGAGGCTGCTCAGCAGTGATTGGCTAAAGGCCCCCTGCCTTTGGCCAATCATAGCTCTCACAGCAGAGCGTGCTATGATTGGCCAAAGCATGCATATCATGTGCATGCTTTGGCCAATCAGCGGGCGGCGATTGGAATCCATTATGGGGCTCTTGAATTTCCCACGAACGCCCCATAATCTTTGGGATTCGCCGAACAGGCGAACCCCCGATGTTCGAGTCGCACATGATTTCGACTCCAACCGAGGGCCCATCCCTACTTAAAAGTCTGATTTACTGTTTCTGGATGTCTTGTGTTTATGCAGATGCAGTACCAGATAAAATGCCACTGCCTAAACTCTAGAATTGGTATTGGTAATCTTAGAACATAAGAATCTAGCTAAGACTAGGAATCATTGTGATGCAAAAGGAATTATTTCCAGGGAAGTAAACAGAAAATATTAGTTTTTTTAGAGCAAAGTTAATGTTGTTCAGAGAGAGCCATGTGCATGCTTTGGCCAATCAGCGGGCGGCATTTCCCCGCGATTGGAATGCATTATGGGTAGGGTTGCCACATCATCCCTTTAATCCAGGACACACATTAATTACACAGGTTCTGTGGATGATTAAGGTGAAAATTAAACTCACTTGGTGCCTTATCTGCATTAAATTGGCCTCTGAACCTGTGTGATTCATATGTGTCCTGGATTAAAGGGATGATGTGGCAACCCTAATTATGGGGCTCTTGAATTTCCCACGAACGCCCCATAATCTTTGGGATTTGCTGAACAGGCGAACCCCCGATGTTCGAGTCAAACATGTATTCGACTCCAACCGAGGGCCCATCCCTACTTAAAAGTCAGATTTACCGTTTCTGGATGTCTTGTGTTTATGCAGATGCAGTACCAGATAAAATGTCACTGCCTATACTATAGAATTGGTATTGGTAATCTTAGAACATAAGAATCTAGCTAAGACTAGGAATCATTGTGATGCAAAAGAAATTATTTTCAGGGAAGTAAACAGAAAATATTTGTTTTTTTAAAGCAAAGTTAATGTTGCTCAGAGAGAGCCATGTGCATGCTTTGGCCAATCAGCGGGCGGCATTTCCCCGCGATTGGAATGCATTATGGGGCGCTTGAATTTCCCACGAATGCCCCATAATCTTTGGGATTCGCCGAACAGGCGAACCCCACGATGTTCGAGTCAAACATGTGTTCGACTCCAACCGAGGGCCCATCCCTACTTAAAAGTCTGATTTACTGTTTCTGGATGTCTTGAGTTTATGCAGATGCAGTACCAGATAAAATGCCACTGCCTATACTATAGAATTGGTATTGATAATCTTAGAACATAAGAATCTAGCTAAGACTAGGAATCATTGTGACGCAAAAGGAATTATTTCCAGGCAAGTAAACAGAAAATATTCGTTTTTTTTTTTTGGAGCAAAGTTCCTGTTATTCAGAGAGAGCCTGGGGAAGATACTATAGCAGTTTTGTGGTCCCTCAGCTTTCCCTCTGTAGGTCTACAGTAAGGGGTGCTGGGATTTGAAATTCCAGGAAATAAACAGGTTTGCTGCAGGCACCCACTGGGATTCAGAAACAAATCACAGACAATTTACCTAAGTATGGTAAGACCTTGAGGGCTCTACGACGGAGTAATAAACAACCTGACAATGTAGCATTGCTTTGTTTTCTCATATTCGATTCAGTTAGATTCAGATTCATTTGTGTAACTTTTTCTGTGCTATTTTAGGACAAGAGAATTTCTGTGTTGGAATAATTTCAGCTCAGCTGCAAGCATTTTCTAGATGTGATAGCTTTAATTAGTAATAGTATGAAAATGTACAGCTGTTTGATAGAGATCATAGTGAGCACTCTTCATAGAGATACGTTGACTTAAGACCATTTTGGTTCAGTTTGGTTGGAATAAAACACAGTCCTATGTATGTGGTCATTTTACAACTTGTGTGAACTCCCCCCAGGTCAGAAAATCTCCGAGGAAGATTGTACCAGTTGTGTTTTTCTAGCCCCCGCTATTTTCTATCCCTCCTAGCTCTAAAAATATGCTTATCTGGGTCTGTATATTTATGAAAAGATCGATCACAAGAATAAAAGATCTTTGAGTAGTCAGATCATGTGTGAACCTGAATGCCCTCTGATGTCTGCTATGCTATGCTGGTGTAACCTGGACTGTAGTTGATAGCTGCTGCAGAACTTCTTTCGTTGTTACTTCTGTATGATCCTTCTGCAGTATGGACATTAAATTGAATCTTTATTAATGCAGAAGTGCAGCAGCCATCTTTAAGGAGACCACTTTGCAGTGCTCGTTTTTAGAGTACAGTATCTCACAAAAGTGAGTACATCCCTCACATTTTTGTAAATATTTTATTCTAGCTTTTCATGTGACAACACTGAAGAAATTACACTTTGCTACAATGTAAAGTAGTGAGTGTACAGCTTGTACAACAGTGTGAATTTGCTGTCCCCTCAATATAACTCATCACACAAATATTAATGTCTAAAACCACTGGCAACAAAAGTGAGTACACCCCTAAGTGATAATGTCCAAACTGAGCCCAATCAGCCATTTTCCCTCCCCGGTGTCATGTGACTCGTTAGTGTTACAAGGTCTCAGGTGTGAATGTGGAGCAGTTGTGTTAAATTTGGTATTATTGCTCTCTCTCATACTGGTCACTGGCAGTTCAACATGACACCTTATGGCAAAGAACTCTCTGATGATCTGAAAAAAATAATTGTTGCTCTACATAAAGATGGCCTAGGCTATAAGAAGATTGCCAAGACCCTGAACCTGAGCTGCAGCACGGTGGCCAAGGCCATACAGCAGTTTAACAGTACAGGTTGCACTCAGAACAGGCCTCACCATGGTCGACCAACGAAGTTGACTGCACATGCTCAGCGTCATATCCAGAGGTTGTCTTTGGGAAATAGACGTATGAGTGCTGCCAGCATGTCCAAAATATAAAATCAATCAGGGCAGACAATCACCTAAATTTCCTAAAATGCTATCTGTACGCTGGAGGGTGGATCACATAACCCAAAGGAACAATATCAAAATCAAAAGTAGTGCAGCGCAAATGTCATATTTACATAAATAGCTGAATGAATGCATTTATCGAAATATCATATTTATCAAATTCATCATTTAATAAATTCTTAACCATATATAGTTCATAGAAATGTCCATATAGTAATAAAGACAATAACCCAATAGCCACTCCATAGAGAGAAGTCCTTATGAATGAAACAAATGAGTATTAAACTTCAGGTGACAATCCCTTCACCAATGGCAGAAGTGCACGCTCACCGTACTATAAGACCCCTGTTTTACCAGAAGGTCACAAGAGCTGTCCCCACAGGGGAATATAATACCCAAGAGAGACCAGGGAACAATGCCACAAATTCCACTCTCCACCGATCTTTAGCGAAGTATAGCGCTGGTCCCAGAACCCACTTCCTAACAGTACTGAGCCAGTACACTCCAGAGCAGCTCAAGGGTGAGTAATAGCAGAGCAGTGCCATATAAAAGAGAATACACACACTAAGTGCTCTCTGCTTAAATCCTCAGTAGAGTCTATTAATGGTTTCACTTACATAAAACCTCTTCTTGTTACAGAGCAGTAATAATGCCCAACTCCATTCGGCCTTGAATGACAGCGGCGGATGACGTCAGACACAGGAACTCCACCTCACGTACGCGTTAGTCAAGCATGACTTCATCAGCGGGGTGGAGCTGGAATGTCACCCATCTGATATATAAGCAGAACGGTCGCCAAGGGAACCAATCAATAGAATTCTCCTAGAGGCATACTGGCCCCTGCGTCCACTATTAAATAGGCAACCTCGCGCAGCGAGGATCCCACAATATATAAAAGAGTGGCTTATAAAATGTACAAATCCCTCAGCTTAAAAAAGTGGGGTAAAATCATTACAGCGGCATCCAAATTAATTTTTTTTTTATTCATTGTTTTTCTAAAATCACCCGCGGCCGTCATTCACTACTATTAAATAAAAACATACAAATATCACAAATAGCATAACTCATGTACATACTGCTAAATTAGTATACAAATGCAAATATTACCACCAAAACTTTCATAAAAATATAAAAAAATTCCCGATACTGTGCTTTTCAAAATATTTAAAAATTGTCAAAAAGGTATTATTATAATATTTTTAAAAGGCTGTCTTACTTATCAGATGTAAAACAATTGAGGTTGAATTCAACATTCAACCCCAATGGAATCATCACCCCAGTCTCAAAAATCCAAAAGAACTCTTTTACTGAGGAATCTGATAAAGTTCCCCCTCTCCAGTGCTTACTGACCTTTTTCAATCCCCCAAAATCTCAGGCCCTGGGGGGCCCTATTATGATGGATCCTAAAGTGTTTGGATAGATTGTGTGATCTATCTACTTTTTTAATATTTTTAACATGCTCTCCAATACATACATGGAGAGCTCTAGGGGTCCTTCCTACGTATTGGAGACCACAATCACATTCCAACATATAGACCACTCCCTCAGTTTTACAAATAATATCTTTAATCTTATACTTCCTATTTGTAACTGAGGAGGAAAAATTTTCCGCTTTTTATTACTGCACTTGGAGTGCCTCCAGGCAGAACAACGTCCACATGCATAAAATCCAGATAAAAAAGGAGAATAATTTAATCTCTTTGAACAGGAGGGTCTATCACCCCTATCAACCCGGGGGCGACCAGATCCCTAAGAGTGGGGGCACATTTATAAATAAAATGTCGCCTATCCGGTAATACCTGGCCCAGTACCCTACCTTTAATAGAATCCCCCAGTGTTTAGCAACTATTTTCTACCTTTTTAAATTGAAAGTAATAATCCAAGATTATTTTGTAATCCTGTCTGGTTTCTTTATCTTTTTTAGTTCCAGAGATCAAGGTCCCCCTATCCACAGTCTGTACCTTCTCTATCTCCTCGTGAAGGGATTCCTTACGCTAGCCCTTCGCCAAAAATCTCTGTGAGGATCTGTGATTGAGCAAGAAAGTCCTCCTTCAGAGGAACAATTTCTTCTCAGACGGAGGAATTGTCCTCTTGGAATATTGCACAACCATGAATGGTGATGGCAACTATCCAAGGGGGATATAGCCATTTTGGCTTAAAATATCTATGAGTCTTAAAAAGATCCCCCCTCCTTAAATATTTCCAGATCAAGGAAAGTCATGCTCTCTGTGTTGATATTCCAAGACATCACTATATTTTTGTCATTCAAATTAAGTTTATCTATAAGAGACTGAAGACTGTCCAAATCACCTCCCCCAAATCATAAACAAATCTTCAATGTACCTTCTGTAACAAAGGAGCTGCTCTAGGCTATCCCGAAAAACCATCTCATTCTCCCAGTGTGCCATAAACAAATTGGCAACACTGGGAGCAAAACGAGAGCCCATCGCAACTCCCTTGGTTTGAAGGTAAAAACAATGTTGATGCCAGAAATAGTTTGTTTAAACAAAATTCCAAACATTTCAAAAGGTGCTTCATATGTTTAAGGGACAGGTCAGATCTTTCAAGGGCCCACTGCATTGACCTTGATGCATCATGATGGTCTATAATCATGTATAATGAGCTCACGTCTGCAGTTATTAGTAAAACACCATGGACTTCCTTTGAGAGATACTAAAGTTTGGACTATATGTTTTGTGTTCCTTAAATAAGCTCTGGTGTTACAAACAAGGGGTTTAAGGTAGAAATCGATGTACTGCCCTAAACGTGCCAATACTGAGTCAATCCCATTTACTATCGGCCTCCCAGGTGGACATTCTATGTCCTTATGGACCTTTGGCAAAAAATAAATAATGGGGGTACGACAAGCTATAGGGTCCAAGAAGAGGGCCTCTTTTTTCATAAGAATACCCTTTTCCTTACCCTTTTCAACCAGGAGGTGCAGCTCTTCTTTAAATTCAAAAACTGAATCCCCTTGGAGTAATTGATATGTCTCTCTGTCCCCCAACAGTCGTTCCATTTCCTCCCTGTAGTACTTTTTACTCATAACTACCAAACTCCCTCCTTTATCTGCCAAACAGACAACAGTCTGTTTTTTCTTCTCCAATGATAATATTCCATCTCATATACAGTATATGCAGGGTCCTGGGTTCTTTTAATTTTTAACCCCTGTATATCACTTAGAACACCAGAGCTTATTTAAGGGACACAAAACATATGGTCCAAATTTTAGAATCTCTAAGTACTTGATCTGAGACTTGGGTAGGGGGAGCGCGCACACTACTGGCAACCCGGCCTTGCTGTGATTAAACACAGCAGATGTTTTGTGATTTCTCTGCACACAAAGATGACACACCTCACCCAACACTTACCAACAAACCATGAGCGATTTCAAAGAATTTATTAGGTCAAGCATAGCCTAAAAGATGAGAGGATTAGAAAGTGTACTTATAGAAACAATCAGACGATAACATTACTTTGAGAGATATGGTTAAACACCAGCAGTATTCTAACTAACAGCAATTAACAGAACTAAAAATTGTATTTATCTAGCAACAGTATGTAAAGACATTCTTTATTTGTTATAACAGTCACAGTTTCATCCCACTGACCAGTGAAATATGTTGGCTGGCAGAGTTGGGGCTGTTGAAGAACGCACAACAGTTCCCAGCAGATAACAGATGAACAAGACAATGTTAGTCTTTTACCATACCAATTGTGCCCTCCATACAAGTGCTCTGGTTCAGTTCAAGGCCTCAAACAGAAAAAGAGTTGTTGTGATTTCCCTCCTTCAATCCTGCTGAGACAGTCCTTTTCCTTCCTTACACGCGGTGGGAGTGCGCTCTCTACTACAGTCTGATCACACACCCTCCCAGGGAAAGTTCCCAATCTCTAAGGTTCTACATGATGAGCAGTCGCTTTGCTTCTCTCAGTTCCCACTCAATTGTGGTCCACTATAGCAGGCTTCCGTTCAGTCAGCAGCTCAAACTTTTTCCAACACCCTGCTAGCCTTGTTGACTGTCTCTCTATTTTCCTCTCAGCAGCCTCCAGACCCACTCTCCTAGCTTTGTAGCTTCAGCCAATCTCTATCCTCCAGGACTGATTCAGACCCAGCCAAGATGGCTGCTCCCTGCACTGGAGATGTTTCATAGATAAGTATTGCAAAGTGGTCTTAAAGATGTCTGCTACACTTCTGCATTAATGAATATTAAGTTTAACCCTGTTCACACTGCAGAGGGATAAGGCAGCAGCAACAAAGGAAGATGTTCCACAGCAGTTATCAGCTACAGTCCAGGTTACACCTACATGCGACATTCAACTCTTTACTGCTGTAAAAACCTTTTTTTTCTCCACTTTCCCGCCACTTTTGTGCCATTGACATGACAGGACCTATAGAAATCTCCTCAATGATAACATACCCAGCAACAAAGGTTCTAACTCCTCTCCACCTTACTAAAGTGTTTTTATTGCTAGCAATTCCGAAAAAGCCTTTTGCATTCGCAGTTGGTGGCCAAATGTGAAGCCGCAAGGTTTTCCTTAGTGAAGATGCAAGCACCTGCACCAGAAGATGGCACATCGCTGGATCCAGAGGCAGGAAGGTGTCCTTATATTAAAAGTCAGCAGGTACAGTATTTGTAGCTGCTGACTTTTTTTTTTTTTTTGTGGAGACTGGAGCTCCTCTTTCAGTTCAATCTAGTGATTATTTAGAATATCTGGGCTTCTTTCTTTTATTAAAGTGATTCTCTCAGGCTAAACAAAAATCCTAAAAGAAGGTCTCTGCTCTTATTCTTCCCTTCATTCCAGCACTGCAGGCTCTCACCATTTCTGCATTACTTATGCATTCTGGCAGGTCCATTTTTGATGTGTTCTGGTGTGTTTTCCCCCTGTTTTTTCTTCATCTGAATTCAAAATATACATCTTGGTGTGTTTTTTTTTTTTTTTATAATTGTAAATTTTTATTGAAATTTTTCACAGAAATACAGAAAAATATGCATTACATCAGCAAAGAGTATTCGTACAAAATTGAAAGGAATGGGTAAACGGCCTTATAGAAGTAGATAGATATATGCATTGACATGAGGGTCTGCTATTTGAGGTAGTCATGAGTGTTCAAGAAAAAGAAAAGGCTACTCTATGAAGTTCAGGTTCAACACCTCGGGGAGCTCCGTCTGTTTTGGAAGGAAATCCTCAGGGTACTCATTTAGCTCTACCCGTTTGTCAAAATGATGAACTATGTGAACCATGACGACCTCAAAAGATCAAGATCAATGCATAGAAATATACCAACAATTTGAGGGATAACAAGGAAAAGGGGGGGAAGGAGGGGGATACACCATGGAACGTAGCCTCTGTATGAAAAAATCAACAAGACAGAAAATACAAATTATCTTAGGTATTGACATTTACATCTGAATTACTCCGAAATGTCGGGCGGGACCTCGGGGTTATGGCTGGAGATATCCCATAGCTCCCAGGTCTTCGTAAAGGACGGCATGGTATCGTGTATTGTGGCAGTCAGGTATTCCATTCTGCGGATATGGGCAATATTTTGTATGAGTTGAAATTGAGAGGGAGGAGTGGGAGATAGCCAGTTTTTGGGGATTGTCCTTTTGGCTGCTAACAAGATATAGGTCATCAGTTTTTTAGAATGTTTAGGAATGCCTTGCATAGGTAGACCTAGTAATAAGGTTACCGGTTCCATGGGGATGGGTACTTTAAGTACATCCTGTAGGAGGGACTGGACTGCTGTCCAGAATAAACGTATAATTGGACATTCCCAGAAAATGTGATAATGAGTTCCTATTGATTGGTGACATCTCCAACATGTACGGGAAGAAGAGGGATCGAATTTATGGAGAGTTTCGGGAGTCCTATACCAGAATAGGAGGATTTTATAGGCTGTCTCTTTCTGATCTACACACCTAGACGACAACCTCTACAGTGGTTAGTTATCCTTGAGTAATAGTGTAAAAGACCCTTACAGGTTAATATGCAAATAAGACCTGTCGTCAGGTCAGGGAGGATGTCCTACATGAATTTCATGGGTAGGGGTACCTTGGCCATTGGAATAATGATCCAGATGGATACGTTCCGTAAGGATTTGTAAGATTTTTTGACTACTGGATATAGAACAATCGTCGGTTTTCCTGTTAGGGGTTTTTGACCGATAGAGGGTGAGGAGGGAGAGTTAAAGTTGAGTATGTTTTATAACGGGTATAGGCGTCTTACCTTATGGACTGACGGTGTTATGTGCTATGGTACGGCAGGAAATGCTTCTGGACCCTCGATACCCTATAGAGGTCGGTATTGGGGCTCCAGGGCGGGCTGTAAAGCCTCATTAAGTCTACATTTGCAGTTATGGATTCTATTAAA
>BLSH010278179.1:1063909-1074264 GCA_018402905.1 Glandirana rugosa | reverse complement strand
AAGAACCCCTAAGAACAAACTATATCAAAGGACGTCAACGTCCTGGAGTCCCTACATCAGACACTACCCAGTTACTTGTGAGGTGTAGACTAATGTGCGGAGGGCCAATAGACAACGGATACCCACCCAACAACCCCTGAATTCGCCAGTGTGCGGTACACCTCGTACGTCCCTCCCCCCTTATCCTCCAATAACCCGAAAATAGTGTCAATTGAAAAAAAAAACAATAATCAATAATTGATTACAAATCTCAACTCGCTTGGAGACCTTCAAGCCCAAGACGACCAGGCAGGCTTGAAGCCCTGTTTCAGGCCCAGGCCCAGGCGTCCGTGCGATCGTTCGGGTTCCGTCCGGACCCGGACCCGGACTTTGTCCCGAAGTTCGGACGGACCAGCAGAACCCGAACTTCCAGAGGTTCGCTCAACTCTAAACATTAGTTAATAACTAATAACAAAAAAAAAAGTTAACTGTGATAAAAGCCCAATAACCTCCTATTCCCCCCTCCCTGCATGCTCCACATGGCGTGTGACCGCTTAAGTCCCCAACAACCCACCCATAGGCAACAGATAACCGGGAGGCGTGTAATCAGATGTGGAGTGTTCATTGACCCATCACAGACTACATCCCTGAGGTCCTGCAACTGCAGGAAACTATATCAAACAAGAATCCCCAAGAAGAGATTCTGGTGAAGAAGTAGGATCATTGTCTGGGTAATCACCTGGGCAATGACAGGAGCACTAAACTTAAACAACTGTAAAGTTAAACTTGTGAAGAAGGATGTAGTAAGGCCTGCAGCAATCCAAAACTTGAGGAAAAACAGGAGCAAAAGAAACTGTATCAACAGAAAAACGATTCTGGCAGGCCCCACATTACTGTACCAGACAGGAGGTCACTGACATCGATGAGGGTACAGCAAATTAAGTAGGAAAGGCCAAAAAGGAAAGGGTAAGTATCTGATGATGGAAGGAAACACATCACCTCAGCAGGGGGAGAGACTCCAGCCACGATGCAGCATCCCTTGGAGAGGTGAAAAACCGAACCGTTCCATCGTCAACCACTCTCAGCTTGGAAGGGAAGAGGACGCTGTACTTCGTGCATGGAGAGCAGCCTTAATGAAGTCAAAGGAACGTCTGAGTTTCTGAGTCCCTACCAAATAATCAGGGAACATAACAATACAAGAGCTGATCCGCCATTTTAGCAGCTTGCAATATTTCATCCCGATCCCAAAAATTCAGAAGGTGGAGAATAAATGTGTGTGGAGGGACCCCCAGCGGCTCTGGCTATGGAGGCATGCAGTGGGCTCTTTACACGGTAAAGTGGGGAGAAAACTGGGCCTCAGGCAGGAAAGTCTTCAGCAGTTCCTCAATGAAGGTAGTAGGGTCTTTTCCCTCAGCCCCCTCCGCAAGGCCAATAACACGGATGTTATTTCGCCGGCACCTGTTTTCGGCATCCTCCACCCAGTGTTCCAGCATCTTGACTGCATGCAGTCACCATTGTGTCTGCAGTGGCGTCCTCCACGTGCCCAACTCTCCCCTCAGCAGCAGTCATGTGGGAGCGCAGCTTGTCTAACAGAGGCCACTAAATCTACAAAGACCGGTTCAGCTCCGGGGGCCGGATGGATTTCTGGCTACTTATTATCGTAAGTTTCATGAATTTATAATTCCACACCTGGTTAGATATTTTAATGCTCCCTGGGATGAAGCCCCTCTAGATCCTCTATCCGAGTTAGCTTACATATCATTAGTTCCAAAGCAGGGCAAGGGCCCTGGGGAGGTGGATAATTATCGGCCCATCTCGCTTATAGATAATGATCTTACACTGTTCATAGAAGTATTGGCTAATAGACTGTCCTCCTTTATAAATAAATATATCCATAGGGACCAGGTAGGCTTCATTCCGGGGTGTCAAGGACCAGACCAGTTTCGCAGAGCAGTGGATGTGGTCTCATTGCTACAGTTTGGTTGTTCGGGGGGTTGTTCTTGTCCATAGATTGGCAAAAGGCCTTTGAATTGGTGTCTTGGGCATATATGTTTAAGGTCTTGGAAACTTGGGGATTTGGTCCATCTTTTTACGTATCCTGGGAATGCTTTATTCTCGCCCACAAGCTAAGGTAAAATGAATGGGATTTTATTTTGCGCCTATTTCGATTAAAAGGGGCACGCAACAGGGGTGCCCGCTGTCTCCATTGTTTTTTGCTTTGGCAATTGAGACGGTGGCTATAGCTATCCAAGAAGACGAGAGTGTACAGGGAGTAAAGCGTGGCCCTTTATGCATAAGTGCGCATTATTTGTGGACGACATGTTGTTGTTCGTCACCCCTCCAACACCTCCCTCCTGAATATTCTTAGAATACTAAAGAACTTTGGTAAGGTATCTGGGCTTCGGGTGAACGAGACAAAGTCTTCTGCCATGAACATCAACATTCCTGACACCACGCTTTATCATCTACGGGAATGCTTCCCATTTCGCTGGGTGGACACAGCGCTCCCATATCTAGGTGTTAATCTGTCCCCTTCATACTCGACTATATATGTAGTGAATTATCCCACTTGCTTTCAGTGTTTGGAGCAATTGCTCTCTAGCTGGGCCCTATACGATCTCTCGTGGTTGGGAAAGATACATGCGGTTAAAATGACCCTTCTGCCTGAACTTCTTTGTTTATTTAGATCCTTGCCAGTACCAGTCCCAAGAACAGACTTACTCCGTTTTCAATCTAAGGTGTTAAAGTTTTGGGGGGCGTGTCCGGATGTGAGAAGCGGCGGACGCTTAGGCAAAGAGCTCCGACCATCCTGAGACCTATCCTGTGCCATCCGCCTATTATTAAGCCTCCATAGGATCGGCCAGTACTGCCCAAGGCATATTAGCTCATCTGCTGCGCTGCTCGGGGCATATTTCTTTCATCGACCGGCCGGATCCGCTAATCGAGGCCCCGCCTTTGCGGCCTAGTCCTCGGAGCGCCGCTGTTCTCCCAAAGATCGGGCCATCCGTGCTCCAGCGGCTCCTGGGGGTACCCATCTGGCCATCAAGCTGCCCCATTGACGGTCCAGAGACACCACCTGCGGATCCCGTGAGTAAGGGGACTGAGGAAGAACCGAGGCCTGCAGCGTGTGGCCGCCATCTTGGTCCCTGCTACTTCTTTTTCATCAAAGAGAAGGGTATAGCTTTCTCCTATACCAACATTAACAGCTCTGAACACTGCTCCTATCTCCCCCAGAGGATCAGTCTGTAGAAAGGGGGTGCCGGGAACACTAAGCCTGGGGGACCAATCCCAGCTCACCATAGTCTGCACTACTGCATTCTGGCACTGGAGAAACTCACCTAGAATACATAACAGTCAGCATCTCTCCCAGGCAGGTACCATCCCTATACCTTTGTGCTGTCCTCCTGTACACTTGTCTGACTAAAGGGTGGGAAACGTGTCCCCCTACAGAGGCGTAATGATGGTTAAATACGGTCCTCCTATACCTGCTTCGGCAGCAGAGCAACTAGCCAGGTTTAGAAGGCAAGGGGATGTGGGAGATGTGACAGACCCTGAGCACACACCCCAGCCCCCACCGCATGCAGCTTCCTCTTCATTGTCATCCCAGGAGCAGTGCACATCTGGACCGGCCATATTTAAAACACAGGGTGAGTCCCACCTGGTGTTGGACTCCCCATATAGCCCTACTGATAATACGGCTCCTGGGCCACCTATGGTGGAACCTACACTGGCTGAGATCATGATGGCGATTCAGGACTGCAAAACCTCCCTGTCGTTACAAATTGAAACCATCCGCATTGACAACTCACTACTAAAACAAGATGTACAAACTTTAAGGGAAAGAACCGGAGCAGCAGAAGAACGCATCAGTACTTTAGAAGATACGGTGCAACCAATGTCAGCCGCTGTTCAGACGAACACCGCCGAAATGGCAACCCTCCGTGCAAAAATCGACGACCTGGAGAACCGCTCCAGGAGAAATAATCTCCGCTTTGTGGGATTCCCGGAGAGATCTGAGGGCTCTCGTCCTGAACAGTTTCTGCACTCCTGGCTGCGAGAGGTAATGGGGGTCGAGAGTTTGTCTCACGCCTTCCTCATTGAAAGAGCACACCGTACCCACCACGAGCACCAAATCCAGGGACCCCCCCACGTTCTCTGATTGCACGTATCCTCAACTTCCAAGACAAAGTGACCATTCTGCATTTAGCCAGAGAAAAAGGTCCACTTAAATACAACGGCAATACCATTTCCATCTATCCTGACTTTTCAGCGGATGTCCAACGCCAACGTGTCTCCTTCTCTGCAGTAAAGAACCGTCTCCGACAGGAGGGCCTACAGTACGCTATGCTCTTCCCTGCCAAATTAAGAGTCATTTGGGACAGCAAGGCCCATTTCTACAACTCACCTAAAGAAGCCATGGCTTGGCTCGACGACCACGTTGGTCCACAGCGCCGACGGGGACATACGGGTCAATAACAATGACTAATCTGATATTCTTCTGAGACATGTAACCATCCTGCTGGAAACCTGACTGCACATGCTACCGCATCTATGTAGGGCTCGTAACTTTATCCTCTAGTCGGTGTCCCCGGCGGGGGACCTTAAACAATTATTGACCCTATACCTGGGACTACAATCCGTGAATAGGGTGGGCTGATATTGACGCGGCTCTTGTCTATGCCTGCTCACATTACAGTAGACATAACAATGCCTAGGGTCACCTATACTGTCCTAGACTTTCTCTCAACAAGTATTCTTGATGCGGACAACTACATGGGTGGTCACCTGGCCGATTCAATGTATTACTTTTATCCTTCAGAGACTTTGGTTATGTTTCAATGGAGCTAAATATACACCTCACTGACCCCATTCCACTACATGGCAAAGCCATGGGAAGTGCCTTCTAACTGTTTTTTTCTTTTTTTGGGGTTTTTTGTTGAACTCCTGGTCAGTTCGGTATCCATGCTCGCTAGGTTGGGGATGGTCGAGCAGGATGGGATGGGAGGGGGAGGGGGGATTCCACAGGCCTATCATGGTCGGGTGAGTTTTTGGTTGTTGAACCACCATCTTTTTTTCATTGCTTTATAATGGCGAGACTTTTGACTTCCTTCTGCTACATGTGGGTATACCTAAACCATGTAATCTGGATTGCTCTTTGTAATGTTGATTCCTGTATTATCCTTTACGGTATAGGAAATGTTTTACATGTTATAGATGGCTAATCCACTAAAAATTATTTCATGGAATGTAAGGGGGGCAAACTCTCCTCACAAGCGGTCCTTAATTTTCTCATTCCTTAGGCGTTACAAACCACACATTATCTGCCTCCAGGAGACGCACCTAGTCAAAGAACGGGTACGCTCGCTAAAGAAAGCATGGGTGGCCTCCTCATGCCACCCACACTACATACTCTAGGGGTGTCTCCATTCTGCTGGCAAAGTCTCTATCAGCTGAAATTGTTTCCGTGACGACGGACCCTGATGGTCGATTTATTATACTCACTATGCAAATTGCCAGAAAGACCTTCACCCTGATCAATGTCTATGTACCTCCCCCATTTGCCCCAGATCTTCTCTCCAGATTATCTCTCCTCCTTGTCGCCAGATCCCCCGGACCGATATTATACATAGGAGACTTTAATGCTGTTCTTGACCCTTTAGTGGACCGCTTGGGGGGAGGAGGTAGGTCTTGCCCCTCCTTTGTAGAGTGGGCTGAAGTCTATGGCCTCACTGAGGTCTGGCGGTGGAAACACCCCACCGATTATCAGTATTCATGTCATTCTGATTCATTTCATACTATGTCACGTACTGACCTAGCGTTTGGTACTCCTGATGCCCTCCCGTTGGTCTCGTCTGTGTCATATCTGCCCAGTGGGGTGTCTGACCACGCACCTCTGATGGTGGATCTTCTCCTCCTGCCTACACAAGGACCCATCCTGTGGCGCATGGGACCACAATGGCTGGAGGACGAGATTGTACAGAGATCATGCGGGAGAGACATCGTGGACTATTGGAGGGTCAACAGGGGGTCCACAGACCTCTCCACTGTGTGGGAGGCCTCCAAGGCTGTATTATGGGGTGCCTTTATGTCTACAACAGGTGTCTTACGTAAGAATGCTGTGCAATGTACCAGGGAATTGGAGGAGGCAATGGTGGCGGCTGAGGTAGAATATGTCAAACACCCAGACCCCCAGAGACATGATTCGTGGAAGATTAAACATAGAGAATATGAGCTCAAATTACTAGATTTAACTCAAAAACGTATGTTACATATAACACAAAAAATATTTGAACATGGTAATAAGGCCGGACGGCTCTTAGCGTACCTAGTTAGGCCAGATCATAACCCTGTCTCTATTCCCCGAATTCTTACCTTACAAGGAGGGATTAGTGACGCCCCGCAAGATATTGTGGATGCGTTCCTGTCCTTCTACAAAGATTTATATACTACAAGGGCGCAATACTCAGACATACAGCTAACTGAATACCTTGCACAAATCTCACTGCCGAGCTTAACAGATCAGGAAACGAGGGACCTTGAAGCCCCCATCACAATAGAGGAAAACAGATGGCAATCTCACAACTCCCGAATCATAAATCCCCAGGCTTGGATGGCTTCCCGGCTGAGTGGTATAAGAAGTTTGCCTCACTACTCAGTCTTCTCCTCCTTAATACCTATAATGAAGCTCTGAAACAGGGTATCCTCCCACCATCCATGCGGGAAGCATTAATCGTTCTACTATTAAAACCTAGAAAAGATCCATTACTTTGCGACTCATACCGCCCCATTTCCCTAATAAACGTGGACGTTAAGATTCTCGCTAAAGTGCTCGCTAATCGCCTTAACCTAATAATTGAAAAATTGATAGGATGTGATCAGGCCGGGTTTATACCAGGAAGATCCACTAGAATGAATATACGCAGATTGTTTCATAATCTACAATACCCCCACGACTGTACACCTACTAGGGTAATTGTGTCACTCGACACTAAAAAAGCATTCGATAGTGTGGAATGGCCCTACTTATTAGAGAACTTGGAGAGATACGGGTTCGGTCCGCGTATGATAGCTTGGGTCAAGCTCTTATATAGCTCCCCAACAGCTCATATCAGAGTAAATTCCTCAGTGACGGAGGCGTTTCCGATCACCAGGGGAACCAGACAGGGTTGCCCTTTATCCCCCCTACTGTTTGCTCTGGCTATGGAGCCCCTGGCCATACAAATCCGCAACACCTCCCTAACTAGGGGCCTCCCCGTCGGGATGATAGAAGAACGCATATCACTCTATGCTGACGATACTTTGGTATCCGTGAAGACGCCCGATCACGTGGGCGAAACGCGTTGACATCACTTCCGGTCGCCGCAGCCGTCACTATTACCACTTCCGGTTCGGGTGGTGAGGGACAGTGGAACGCACGCCGCCGTGGAGGCTAGCATACTACGGGCTTTTTACATCTACTACTCTGTAAGTAGCTTTCCACAAGCGCAATAAAGATTACTGTTGACGTTCTACACATGAGGTTTCCCTTTTATTTTCTGAGCCATCCAGGCACCATCCCAAGAATTTAATAGCTGAAGAGTCTGATCTACCATCCAGCATCCGGGTACCTGCTGCCTCTCCCCACTGACATAAGCTCTTTTGACCACTGACTGAAAAGCAGTTGGTCAATAGTCTCTGGTGAGTGGGGACACAGAGGGGGTTCGGCACAGACTGCATGTCACACCTAGAATAACCTTTTCAGCACTTTAAGGAGCACCTTTTTGCACATTGTCACTTTTGAAGAATTTGTTGGTTATGCACTTTTAGGAGCACTTTTTAAGCACTTGGACACTTTAGAAGCGCTTTGGTTATTATATTGACTTTTTTGTGGAATTAATTGAAGCACAGAGCACATTTATTTTTCGATTTTTTGACGTCTTTTCATGGAATTTTCCAATATGGACTTTTTTTAGTTTATTATATGGACTCAAAATAAGCTATATAGTTTAAGCACTGCTTTTTGATTTATTTCACGTATGATTTGCTGTATATGGTTATTTATTTATGTTTACTGGTGTTCAGAGGCGCTGCCCACCCTTATAATTATTTCCAACAGATGTTTATCTGAAGGCAGCAGCCCCAGGTGTGTGTATATGTGTCTCTGAGGGCACGTACACACACATGTGTGTTCACTAGTATTTACAATTGAAATATAACAGGGTAGGCACTGTTTTATGTAAGTAATCTGATCCTTTGGTATATCTGGCGGACCCTCAAGACTCCCTTAAAAATTTATTAACCCTTTTCAACACGTTCGGGGACTACTCGGGCTTCAGGGTGAATTGGGAAAAGTCTATCCTTTTTCCTCTAGACCAGGCGGCCACTTCCCTCATATATGCGGGATCAGAATTACAGGTAGTCTCCTCATTTAGATATCTGGGGGTGGTGATACAACTACCACTCTTGCGATACATTGAGAACAACATATGCCCTTTATTAAAACAATTACAAGAACACACTCAAAAATGGATGGATCTTCCGCTGGATCTCATGGGCAGGGCTAATGTTATTAAAATGATTTATCTTCCCAAACTACTCTATGTCCTAGCCAATGCACCATGCAGGGTCCCCAAATCCATCTTTAAATGTATAGATTCAACATGCATAACCTTCCTTTGGCGAGGTAGACCCCCTAGAATAGCACTTGAGACACTCCGACTTCCATCCCACCTGGCTGGCCTGGCCTTCCCTAATTTTTACCTATACTACTTAGCTTCTCATTTAGTATCTGTTCATGACTGGCTACACCCTAGTGATACTAATGCCTGTACCAGCACGGAGGGAGCCATTGTCTCATCTATGGAAACACTCCACAATGTGATCTATAGAAATTGTGTCCCTGATAGGCCGGGGACAGCTATAATACATATGACACTGTCACTCTTTCAGACAATCAAAAACAAATTCGTCCAGGAATCATGGGACGCCTCACCGAACACACCATTATGGTGCAATGGCACGCTTGGGGAATTGGAATCTATACCGGATCCTGTGAGATGGTCATCAAAGGGAGTTAAATACCTGTGTCATCTCATTGACGCACGGGGATTTAAACCCTTCCAACAACTCCAACAGGCGTTTGATCTTCCGAATTCCTATCTATTTTACTATTACCAATTAAGACATGCAATTAGGGCGCAATATGGCAATCTAGATATATAATGTAATCCACATCCCCCCCCTGGAACAATTGCTCAGGGACCCGGCCTCCACTAAGCTAATTTCAACCTACTATATGGCCTTAGCTGCGGACAACAACCCCAGATTCCGGAATGCCCAAACTAAATGGACTAACCTAGATATACAGCTCACAGAGGAGGATTGGTCAGAATTCTCCGACACCTTCAAATCCTCGGTAATCTCCTCCAGAGACTGAGTGATTCAAATCAAAGTCTTCCACCAATCCCACCTCACCCCTCATAGACTTTATAAAATGGGTTTATCGCCCACAGACACATGCTTTAGAGGCTGCGACCAACAAGCAGATTTTCTGCACTGCTTCTGGTCATATCCGATTGTACAGCACTTCTGGAAAGACATTGGATCCTTCATCTCGACAGCCTTGGGCCTTCCTAATATTATTAACCCCAGGAATTGCCTTTTGGGAATCTTTGGGGACCTGTCACTGTCTGCCTCGGCAAAGAGGCTCCTTCGTATCCTATTCTTTTACGCGAAGAAGTCTCTCTTGCTGACGTGGAAGAGTTCACAGACGTTGAATAAAAATCTGTGGTTGAAATTGGTGAATGAAGCATTACCCCTATACAAGATCACCTTTGATCTCCGAAAACGGAGTACAGGATTTCACAAGATTTAGGGCGGATGGTTGGCCAGCCCCCTTACACTATGTCCCGTCCTACCATAGGGGATAACGCCACTTACTTTACTCTAGACTAGAGTTGAGCGAACACCTGGAAGTTCGGGTTCTGCTGGTCCGTCCGAACTTCGGGACAAAGTCCGGGTCCGGGTCCGGACGGAACCCGAACAATCGCACGGACAACGAACCCCATTGAAATCAATGGGGACCCGAACTTTTAGGCACAAAAATGGCTGTAGGAAAGTCCTGGAAAGCCCCAGAGGGCTGCAAAAGGAAGTAAAATGGGGGTAAGGGTAGGGCAAGTGCCCTACAAAAAAATGGGGACAGGGAAATAACTGTAAATATTTTTAAAAAAATAAAAACATAAAAAAAGCAAAAATGGAGGTGAATGTGGATCATCTTCAAACTGTGTCTGAAAAGTATTAATTAACGGTAGAAGCCATATAACTGTTCTAAAATCATCTTCAAACTAGGGCAAGTGCCCTACAAATAAATGGGGATAGGGAAAATAAATTAAAATCAA
>BLSH010278179.1:1038522-1053441 GCA_018402905.1 Glandirana rugosa | reverse complement strand
TTTCTGCAGGTGTCGCGCCAGCCCAATAAGACTCACCTGCAGGTACCTGCAGGAGGTCTTAGAGCGAAGGGCGCGCGGGGGACCCCGCACGTGTGCCCTTCTAGGCACTGGCAGCCCAGGCCCCCTGGGCTGACTAGTGCCTAGCTGGATGGATTGATGGATGGGTGGCTGAGCATGGATGGGCTAAGAATGGGGGGTGTGGATGGATGGGGTGGATGGCTGGGTGTGTGATTTATGGCTGGTGGGGGTTGTTGTCATTTAGCAGTGCTGTGGGCATTACACATCGCCCACAGCACTGCACACATCTTTCCTCCCCCCTCTCTCCTCTCACACTGCACCGATCGGTGCGGAGAGGAGAGAGAAAAGCCGGCGGAAGCGCCGGCTTGTTGACATGTGATCCGTCATTGGACGGCGCGATCACGTGGTGAAAGGCCGCTCACAGCGGCCATTCACCGCGATCCGTGATCAGTCGGGTCCCCCGGACCCGACGGTCACGGATCTTCCCGTGTGCACGCCCCAGGGGGCGCGCGGGAAGCGAGATTCTGGAGGACGTCCATGGACGTCCACTCAGAATAACCCGACCGCGCTGTGGACGTCTTTTGTCTATAGCGCGGTCGGGAAGTGGTTAAAGATCATAGTGTCTCGTGGCACTTTAAGCTTAAACACAATAGAGACCCATCCGGACTCAAATTCTGGGGAGTTAATAAGGTTACATGTCCATAGAGAGGTGCCAATATGGTATGCGAAATCTCCAGATGTGAAACAGACAGCCCTGCACCCAGCGTCTGCACTTTAGCACTTTGTGATGTTAATTCATGAGTGTATTCAGTATAACATAAACATACTTACATTCACATCTCAGTCACAGCTATGTGTGTACAAGCTCTACACACAGACATTGGAGGACATTTACTAAAACTGGAACACTCAGAATCTGGTGCAGCTGTGCATGGTAGCCAATCAGCTTCTAAATTCAGCTTATTCAATTAAGCTTTGGCAATAAAACCACCTGGAAGCTGATTGGTTTCTGTGCAGCCCCAGATTTTGCATGCTTCAGTTTTAGTAAATAACCCCCATTGAGATACTTGCCATCCATGTAACATTCCTACACAGCCCAATTCTCTATGCTAATGTAGACAAAAGAGGGCAGCACAATGAATATTGTTATTTTCTTTGGTGAGATTAATGCACCGGAAGACAGCTAGGTATGAAATTATAAGTCTGCATTATACTACTTTCATAATAGATATACTATGGACATCATAGGACTGAGTGGTCAGGCTGATTTGATACTAAATATTGAATTACTACATTATGATGTTCTTGATATGGCAACTGCCTCTATGAAATCCAGACTCACTGTATTTTATTTTTTTATTGCATTTCTAAGTGAAATTAATGCATTAAAGTGAAACATGAGCAATACATGTAATTAATGGTATGCAAATTAGTTAATTGCAATGTAAATTAGATTCATCCCACATCCCAGGGCAATTACAGCAAAGTCAGGATTCAGGAAGTAGTATAAAAAGAAACTTACCATTACATCCATTGAGAGGAATTAATGAATAAGGAGAGAAAGACAGAGACAACACAAACGGGATGCAGAAAAATATGCTTAAAGGAAATAGTAGTCATCTGACTAAGATATAAATAGTTTGTCTGCATCTGCATCTGTCTGCAACTACTGAGTATAACACAACAGATAGAGTCAACGATGTATTTGTAAGCTGATGCACATACAGCTACCCATCAAAATGAGATCACTGTTACCCAGTTCAGTAATTTTCAGCCATACTGGGCAAGATTATTATGTCCAAAAGTCCAGAAGTACCATCCTCTAAATCTATATGCACTCAACAAGCACTGACCAAAAAAGTTATATGGTGAATTTAACCGCTTCCATGCATGGTTCCTCTGGATGAGAATGCATACATTCTGTTGACTTACCAATGACCATGACAGTTACAATGCTTTGCAACAATGCACAACAATTTCCTTTTGATTTTAGTTTGATACTTATGTGACATGATGTCCTTTTATTTTACCATACCTACAGTATGATACTGGTAGACCAACTGTCTATTATGGATCCTGAAATTTCAGTATTATTGTGCCAAAATCATCAGCATTAGATCAGGTGTCACCAGGCTACCTAAATTAGAACTGGTATGTTAAATTTTGCAAAAAACACAAGACATCGTTGCATTAAAAGTGGTAACACTAGTGGGGACAAGAAATAGTAATACTAGTGGATGTCATCATTTATTCATTGCTAACTTATTTGGAGGGCATAAACTTTAGAGCTGTAGGTGACACTAAGCAAGAACAAGCATTTGCATATCAGATGTCTAAAATGGGTGCGTTTTTCTGGTCCTTGACTTACAATGTACCCAAAAAAGAATAAGGATGGCAGCCCCGAAGTTGCATCCTCAAAAACTCAACAGTGTTTGTTTTGATTTCAAAGTGATACCTCATTAGACCAAGCCTATGCAGACAGTATGACACTTGCTTATTAGACAAAACTCACAGGCATCTCTAGACTTTGCCATACATTATACAATTTTCTAATTCAATTTCCTTTAGATTTACCTTCAGCTATGTAGTGCAAAGGCCTGCCTGATTGCATACAAATTGTGTGTTGAGGTCTGACCTCATATTATATGGTTTTGGTAAATCTAAATCTAAAGGAAAATTGTACAAGAGAATTGCATAATGTATGGACAGACTAATTCCACAAGAAGAGCTGAATCCAATGTAGATTTACTTCAGCTCAGTACAATACAGTGAATATAATTCCAGTCTTGTGAACTGTAGGATGACAATGACTTTCCTAGGCCCTGTGTCTGCAGTGGTAAAGGAAAACTAAATGGATGTACAGGTAGGTGTCCAAATGAAGATTGTAATGACAGCAAAAAAAGGGGGGGGGGGAGGAACATACCAAGTGCAAAAACACACAGTGAGAACAGGCTGTAGTGACAGCACTCATATTCTTATTGTGACAAATGCCACAAACCATATTTTCAAATTCTCCCCATCCAATCACAGAAGTTGTCTTTTCCCATACATGAGCCATTTATCAGTAGACCAGGTTAAAAATAGTATAGCCCATTGAATCTAAATGTTTAGATTTACAAAAGAAAGTTAGACAGGGAAAAAATTGTGCCTGAAAATATCTGTAATGTATATTGACATATACATATTAAGTATTCAGACACATATACAACTTGAATTCTGCAAGTTTTGCCTTTACAGAAGAATAGAAAAATCATTTTTAACACTGCTAACCTGCAAAACCTGGTAGAGAAATGAAGGCTAATTGTCTGATGACTTCTTGAACCATAGTTCTGTGCACAGAAGACAGAGAGGTTGACCCTTCCCAAGACCGCTGCTGCGTCTCTAATTAACATTAGGAAAACATCCATTGTCTCCATTAATGTTCTGCAGTACAAGAACAGACTGGGCAGCAGGCATACCATATGGTCCTTTCAAAAAGCATAGATACTGTGCCAGATTTTGAGACAACCTGTTATGTAAACCCTAGACAAAAAATATTACAACTTTATTTTAATCCATTTGCATTCATCATCATGCTCTGAAAAAATATGTATCTTTCATTTAAGTGGTGAAAGCAGAATCTGTTTTCAGGCTGGTAGAATATGTGAGTAATGCTGAAGTGTTACTATCATGGGAGAACTGCTTTATTATTTGCATTCATTTGGAAGCCCTAAATTCCAGTTAATATAATAGAAGAACCCCAGGAATGTTCCACAGAATATTACATTCATGGTTTCTTGTCCCAGGTGGCATTACTTCTAATAAAGGGTAGTCTAATAATGTGGACAAATACACAATAGCCACATGTTGCATCCTATAGTAATTATTTATTTATGTGATTGACATGGATAAAGTACATTTGTTCACACAAGAAAATATGTATTTCCTATACAACAGAGAACTGATAGAAGAAGCTTTTTGTACTGAAAGTAAATAAGTAAAACATTTTGCAACAAGAAGCTTTTCTAATCTTTAAACGCACACATCCCATGCCTAGCTGCGCACTGTAAAATACTATTAAAAAAATGGTGACCCACCCCAATATTCTGTGAGTTATAATGCATATTACACATGTTACCTTGTCCATATCTTTACACTTTCATCATGCACTATACTAGTACTGGGATGGACCCATTTTTGCCTTCAGAACTGCCTTAATTCTTCATGGAATAGATTCAACAAGGTGTTGGAAACATTCATCAGGTCCATACTGACATGATAGTATCACGCAGTTGCTGTAGATTTGTCGGCTGCACATCCATGATGTGAATCTCCCGTTCCACCACATCAGAAAGGAGCTCTATTGGATTGAAATCTGGTGACTGTGGAGGCCATTGGAGTACAGTGACCTCATTGTCATGTTCAAGAAACCAGTGGTGAGATGATTGGAGTTTTGTGACATGGTGCATTATCCTGCTGGAAGGAGCCATCAGAAGATGGGTACACTGTAGTCATAAAGGGATGGACATGGTCAGCAACAATACTCAGGTGGCATTTAAACAATGCTCAGTTGATATTAAGGGGCCCAAAGTGTGCCAAGAAAATATCTCCCACACCATTACACCACCAGCCTGAACCATTTATACAAGGGGATGAATCCATGCTTTCATATTGTTTACGCCAAATTCTGACCCTACCATCTGAATGTCGCAGCTGAAATTTGGACTCATCAGACCACGCAACGTTTTTCCAATCTTCTATTGTTCAATTTTGGTGAGCCTGTGCGAATTGTAGCCACAGTTTCCTGTTCTTAGCTGACAGGAGTAGCATCCGGTGTGGTCTTCTGCTTCAAGGTTCGATGTGTTGTGCACTCAGAGATGATATTCTCCATACCTTGGTTGTAACGAGTAGTTATTTGAGTTAATGTTGCCTTTCTATCATCTCAAATCAGTCTGCCCATTCTCCTTTGACCTCTGACATCAGCAAGGCATTTTTCATCCGCACAACTGCTGCTCACTGTATATTTTCTCTTTTTCAGATCATTCTCTGGAAAACCCTAGAGATGGTTTTGCATGAAAATACCAGTAGATCAGCAAGTTTTGAAATACTCAGACCAGCCATGCCACATTCAAAGTCACTTAAATCCCCTTTCTTCCCCATTCTGATGCTTGGTTTGAACTTCAGCAAGTCGTCTTCACCACGTCCAGATGCCTAAATGCATTGAGCTGCTGCCATGTGATTGGCTGATTAGCAATTTGTGTTACCAGGCAATCGAACAGATGTGCCTAATAAAGTGGCTGGTGAGTTTATATTATTTATTATTTAGGATATATATTATACGTCACTTATCATCTGGAGCAGTTTTTCATGTGACATAGAGATCATATTTTTACTGTCTTTACATGTCTAAGCTTTGTCTAGAGTCTCCCAAAAGTCTTGCCAAAAGATCAAAATAATTAAAAAATTGCTTTCAATGGATGTCCATGGTAAAGCCAAGCCTATACATAAGGATTGAGAAGGTGCTGTGGTGTAACCGAGGCAAAATGCTGCTTCTACAAATTATACAGTTTAAAAGCGCACAAAGCCTCTAGGAAAAGTAATCTTACAGTATTGCTTTTATAAATGTGAGTCAATACACATCTTTCCCTAAGCTTCAATAAGCATCAATTTGATGAGCACACTATAAAAATATATATTTCAATGTACTTTTCAGACATCCATTAAAAAAGAGTAATGTTTTAAAATGACACGATTAGAAAATGACCTGTCAAATGTAATCTCAGACTACCAGTTTTCTTGTATTTTCAGCTTTTTTTCAAATGCAAGTGTGGTCTCAGGGGGTGGTTTACCCCTAAATAGTATAAGGAATAAGCAAGAGTGCTAACAATTTTATTGATGGAAAAGATACTTTGCTTTCTGGACGCTGATTCCAGAGAAAATTACAATTCTATACTGAATATTTAGCATGGACATTTATTTTACAGTACAGTACAGAATGCAATAGCCTTTCAGTGCTGCTGAAAAAATACAAAACAATGACTGTTATTGCTTCACTAGAAAGGCTTCCAGGGGAGGGGATAATAGATTTTTAGGAATAAATAGGATGATACAATGCCATATCTACTTGGTGCTGGAAACTATGTTGTATATAATGTGTATACTTTATATTTTTTACTACCCCATTGCCAATCATTAGAATTCCTAACTGAAAGTGAGGTGGGTACCATCTTGAAGAGCAATGGGTTTACTTCATTAGCAGCCCTACCAGTCAACTGTACTATTGTTTCTTTAGCTCCCCTGCCACTGCACTGGGTCCCTGGAAGCAAAAGAGACCTAGACCTAGTCCCATCTAAGCTCGAAGAGCCCATACAAGGCTAAGAACGCTTCCTCACTCTCATGTGATAGAGCTGGGTGCCTGAGTACTCAATCATGAAGGATCAGTTCAGTCACATGGGAGTAAAGGGAGTGAGTCAGATGCCTCCCAATACCTGGATATACTGCGTATGTCATGTTGCACCTGTCAGCCAAACAAAGCAGTGTGCTTATGGAAGGTAAGTATAGGTTATTAGAGAGGCCAGTGTAGGCAGATGCAGATTTTTCTCTGCCCAGTAGTCAATTGAACCATTATACAGGTGTAGTGGAGTTTGTTAGGGGTAATTGATCCCTCATGGACTGTGTTGGTGCCTCAGAGGGTGCAACCGTCTCATTGAACGCTGCAATCTATGGTAAACCTTTGGCAGCCATCTTGTGTAAGACAACCTTTTAAAAGGGTCTCCATGTCATTTTGGCACGCTTCTGGAGAGTGAATGGTAGGGAGAGGAACCTCCTTGCAGGGACAATGAACAGCTCAGGGTCAGGTTCTTGGTGAGGAGGGCATTTAAAGAAGACTCCTTCTTCATTATGCACACTCTGGTGTGCCAGCACAGACTCCAGTAATGCTGTTTACTCACATCCAGAAGGGACACTACCCTTGCTATTGGAAGATATCTTCTGGTAACATACATTGTAAATGCTGGCAAACCCTACATACTCAGAACCGTTTTGTGTCAGTGCGGAAGGTCAGTTTACTTGTTACTGTGTACCACTCTGCAAGAGTTATATAAAGACATTAGTTATATACACAGTGTGTGAGTACTTTCTCCCTAATACACAGTACCCAACTTCAGTGGCAGCTGGTAAACTTTTAGGATGGGGGCCCCAGACCCCGCCCTTCCTTTTTGACCCTCCCACTTCTCATAAGCTACACCCCTTGTAGAATCCTTGAGTAGACAGGATGAAAAACAGGAGGAACCCCAAGCCAACATCTGCCCGGAAGTCCAGTCAACATGTAGAAAATGGAGCTGTAACCAGGGAAGACCCAATACCATGGGGGTTGAGGCCTTAGGTAGGACAAAAAAGGATATCTTCTGGTGGAGTATTTCAACTGACATCTTAACCAGAAGGGTCTGGAAGCAGATAGGGCTCCCTGGAAGAATTGTACCATTGATCACTGAGATCACCAATGGAGTGGCGAGAGGCGAAAAGGTAAGCTTCATGAAAGAAGCCGTTCTTCAGTCCATAAAGTTGCCAGCAGCTCCAGAATCAAGGTATGCCAGGACCAAATGAGAAGAAGCGTCAGTGTGAAGGAACACCGACAGCAAGAGATGTAAAGGTGATGTTTCTGGGTCCAATACTCCACCTTCCAGATGTATTGGACCCGAGCGTTTCCCGGACGCAGCAAGCTTTGCCCCACAGTAGAGACACAGGCCCAAGGTTTTGTGCTTAGCACACTCCTCGGGGGATAGCCTGGTCCCGCTCAGCTGCATAGGTTCCTCATGGCTAGGGATGCTCCACGGATCACAGAGAGGGGAACTCAGGCTGACTAGGGGCCAAGGAACGCTGATGTCTTCTTTCTAGGGTCCTCTCCTGAAAACGAATGTCAATCTGGTTACACAGGGAGATCACTTCGCCCAGATTCATGGGGGTGAGAGAGGCCCTGTAAAAGGTTGCAACCAAGGCCTCATTGTTCCAGTTCAGCTCAGAAGTCAAAATCTGAAAATGAAGAGCATACTGCCTCACAGAAGCAGAATCTTGGCGGAGGCGTAAAAGAGTGCTAGCTGCTGAAGAGACATGGCCCAGTTCCTCAAAGATGTTCCCAAAAGAAACCACTGGGTCACTCTTCTCCTACTGAGGGGCAGCCCAGGCTAAAGCCTCGCCAGACAGGAGAGAGATAATGTAGGCCCCCTTAGCCTGATCAGATGGGAAGTTTTGAGGCTGGAGCTCAAAATGAATGGTGCACTGGCTGAGAAACCCCCTGCAGGCCTTAGAGTCCCCAAAGTAATGGGACAAAGCTGGTAATTGCAATGGGTTAGCAGCTGCGAGTGTGACTGGAACCGATACGGCTGGAGGCTGCGGTGGAGGTTGTTGGACTAGAGGTCCTAGGGAGGCCTGCAGCTGGTCAAAGCAGGACGCCAATTCCTGCAGGAATCGCATCACATGAGTCTGATTAGACTCCTGGGTCTCCAGTCTGTGGACTATGCCCTGCACCGGATCATCTGCAGGTAGCGCATATCAGCCGGGCTGATCAAATTGTCACGACACCTGGTGTCAGGTGACAGGTGTGCACCACTGGGGTGTGAATCGCACCGCTAAGGTTGTGGACCTATAGCTGACTGCTGCTCATCAGTTCCGGCTGGTATGGGAAGAGCACGGACACTGAAACACAGGGAGCTAGTGCATCGGTTTCCCCTGGGCGCGGAGTCTAAGAGCCAGTAGGTATTTGCTAGAGCCTCTGGTGGTGAGGATGGATTAGGCTACAACTGGATCCAGGTCGTCGCTCCCAGGTTCCCCTAGCTCACGCTCAGTTGGCTACAGGTGGAAGAGAGAAAGCAACAGCGCAGGAACAGCAAAGATAGTCAGCGGCCTAGCAAAGGGTCAGGGCCACTAGCAAACAGGAGAAACAGAGAACAAGCCAAAGATCGGGGTATCAGGTAGGCAGGGATAAAGAGAGAACAAGCCGAAGATTGGGGTATCAGGCAGGCAGGGATAGTCAGAACAAGCCAAAGATCGGTAACCGGAAATAGACACAAAGCATATGACAGAAACAGCCACACACAAAGCCAAACACACACAACATTGATCCGCATTGCAGGCTTGCCAGGTGTTGCATAATGTTCCTAATTAGGGACTGGGGTGGAGCCCAGCTGAGGAGGGCTTACTAAAGCACACAGGTGAGGGAGGTACGGCCTCTAAGGGCCTCTAACTAGACACATGCAGCTAGGTAGGCAACAGACAAGAGATGAATGTTTACTGCGGTTTCATGACAATTGTCTAGGGGTGAAAACAGACATGGAGAGCTTTCCAGATGACAATCTACTGGGTTACTGGGTCATGAGAATAAACCACTGGCCAGAACTTGCCCAGTATTCAGTTGAGCTACTGGGCTGCCCTGCATCCAGCGTTCTTTCTGAACGAGCATTCAGTGCTGCTGGAGATTTTGTGACAGATAAGAGAGCGCATCTGTCCATAGACCCCGTGGACCGGCTGACATTAGCAGCAGCTATCAAGCCCCTGATGCCGATGTCACTGATTAAGTGCTTTCTCGATCTGGAATCTCTGAAAGGCTGTGTTTATTTCATTTGGATGACATTTTTGGTGTAGGTTTCATGGGTACAATTGACATCCAAGGACCAATTTTTCCGCACCACTTTGACAGGTGCATATCATTTCAATTTTTGACAGTAAGGCCAATTCTTGCATTCATCAAGATTACCTCTATAGGATTATGGTGTGAAGGCACCACCGACACCCAAAGACCAATTTTTCCACACCTGTTTGACAGGTGCACATAATTTCAATTTTTGACAACAAGGCCAATACTTCCTTTCATGAAGAGTACCTCTATAGCAGTGATTCTCAACTCCGGTCCTCGGGACCCACTAACAGGCCAGGTTTGCAGGATAACTGAAATGCATCACAGGTTATATTGTTTGCTGCTCAGTGATTGCAGTGTTCTAGTCTGCATCTCCCCAAGGTAATACTGAAAATCTGGCCTGTTGGTGGGTCCTGAGGACCGGAGTTGAGAACCACTGCTCTATATGGTTATGGTGTGTGAAGTAATATGCTATACCTATTCAGTTCCATTTTGATTTACAGCAGCCATTTCAAACTAATTAAAAGTTTTGTATAGATGTTCTCACACACATTTCCCACCAGCTAAGCAAGTTTGAGCAAAACATGTAATTTCCCCTAAATTACGTTTATGCATCTGCTAGCCAAGTTCCATTCTCGTCACATATTTTGACTATTATTTTTGTTATGTATTTCATTGCATTTGTTATGAAAACGGTTCCATCTTGTTATGTATTTCTGATTAGCACAAAATAACTATATAAACTGCAGAGAATAAAGCACACATCAGATTACTCTGAGCAACAGCCTTGCATGTCTGTGTCTGGTTAATCAGATCGATCTCCGGGCCCGCTGAGACAAGGACCAACCCGGGCAGGGCTATCAGTCTATCTGACCTAAGACAAGGGTACCCCCAACAAACTGGCGTAGTCGGCAGGATAGTCTAAACATCTGTCCGGTATGTGTTAAAATTTTATTTTGCCTTGCCGTGACCTGTGTTCATGACTATCCTTAGTTTAAAAGATCTGTGCGGGGTAGAGATAGACTTAAGGTGTTCTGGTAACATGAAAATAGACTCTGGGTGAGTCCAGGTCCTGAGAGACCAATAAAGTGTTTTGGTAACACGGAAATAAAGTGTTTTGGTAACACGGAAATAAAGTGTTTTGGTAACACGGAAAAAAAGTGTTTTGGTAACACGGAAAGAAAAGTGTTTTGGTAATACGAAAAATTTAAATGTGTACACATATATTGAAATAGACTGACGGGTTGAGTCCCATATCTCAGATCCTCTTTGCTTGCCTTTTCTATCGCTTAGAGCATAAGAAATTATGTTTAAAGTATAAGAATATGAGTTGTAAATGTCGGGTAAGTGTCATGAATGTGTAAGTGGTGTTTTATTCTGTTATCAGGGAAACAGAACATATTGGGTAGCAACTGTACCAGGGGGTTACCACCAAGGAATTGTGAAGGGTCCTTTATTTAGAGAGGGTAAATCGAGGGTCCAAGTACTGAGGTTTAATTTACATGCACAGGTAGCCTTCCAGGAAGCCAAATAAGGCAGGCGGGAAATATTTTTCTTGTTTGTCCCAAATCGCTCTCATGAATAGACACGCAGAGAACATCAGTACAGCATGCTGCCCCTACTGTACAGACCCCTTCAAATCAGGGTGAGGCCATGGAAGGAACTGGTATAGGGACTACTGAAGCTGATGATTCTCATACTGAGGAACCCACCAGCACAGGCTCCCTCTGTTGGTCAGATTCGCTGATGCAGCAGATTTGACTAACATCTTAAGTCCTTCACATACACGAGACGGGACCCAATATGGTGCCGCTTCATCCAATGCTACACACCAAAACCTTTAATCATAGATGACACGGGAGAAAGTTCACTTATATGGCACAGAATACTTGATATGTTGTCAGAGAGGAAATATGGGATGAGCACTATTGCATGCATGTTTTGATCATAGAAGCTACAGTATGTGAAGTACGGGATTACAGTAAAGGGATATCAGAACAAGATAAGGAAGGTAAGACTTAATTTAAGCAGGGAAATATTAAAGAGAGTTAAAAGTGATAGAATGATATGCATGTGTTGTATACAAATGGTAAAAATGTAAGTGATTTTAGAGAGATAATTGTGTATGTTTGTTTGTGAATGCTGGAACTTATAGTACTAAGTCATGAGTGCCCAGTGCAGTTGTGACCCCCTCCCAAAGATTGCCCTGGATGAGGCTTTAGTAGCAAGGACACAATGATATGACTACACGTATATCATAACAAAATGTGCTGAGCGAACAAATCTAATGATAAACAATGGGATCACAATTATTTTGAATCTGTTTTCCAAACATGGTAAACACGTACATAGGAAAGTGCACAAAGTATAGAATTAAATGAAATATCCTTTGATAGTGCAAATAGTATATTTAAAAAAAATGTCCTCCTTTAAGGAAATATATCTGTGGATATATATTAGAATTAGGGTGTGATATTGAGATTATCACTGGAGTATTAATTTCTGATATGTCAGAGTAATTAATAAAAATCTAAATATAACTGATAATCCCATCACATCCAGTCCAGTCCACCCATCCATGTTAGGATGGATGTCACCTGCAGCCAGCTGTTTTATAGTTTTTGATCTGGCCGAGGGCTTTCTGTTCTGTCATATACAGATTGTTGGTACTTTTGTTTTTATTTTAGTACAGAGGTGGATTTGACCCCCCTTTTTCTCCCTCTCTTTCTGTGTGTTTCTGTGTAAAAGTATGAGACAGACTTCCAGGCCTCCCTCATTCCATAGAGATCCTGCATGAGGACAAGGTCTGTGAAATGTAGAGACATTTTTAAATATTTTTGTAGAAATAAAATTTTAGTTGAAAGGATTAGTTTTGCTATATAATTCTAGCATTATTTGAAACAAAGGAAAATGGCAGATTGCAACCAACCCTGTAAGTTCCTAAATGGTAGCCATGATTATCATAATTATTTAGATGTTTGGTTCTCCATTCCAGCCTATTGGGCGTGGAAAAGTAAAAGGCTCCACCCACTGATAAAAACCGGGTTGTACCATTTAATGAAAATCATTTGAACAAGACAGTTGACTAGTAAAGACCAGGCTTAGATCATCTTTACTTAACAGTATATGATAGGACAATAGTGAATGATCACTGGAGATGTGTGTATGTATCGTTTTGATTAATGAATGTAATGAAGTGTGATACTTTAACCCCTACAGATCCGCGCTATTGCCGAAGTACGGCTCCAGCGCGGATCTGAAATGCCGGGACGACGTTCATGGACGTCAACCCCTGTGCACGCTCCTGGCGCGCCCCCTGGCGGCAGCGGCTGCATGCTGTGCGAGCGTGCCCATGGGTAGGGCGGACTCGATGTCCGCCTGAGTCCCGCTGATCTCTTTTAGCAGCCTCAGAACGGGGAACCGCCAATGTAAACACGGCGGTTCTCCATTCTGTGACAGGGGACATACCAGATCTACTGATCCCTGTCACTGGGATCAGGTAGATCTGTTATGTCCCGGCCAGACCCGCCCCCCCACAGTTAGAACACACCCAGGGAACATTGTTAACCCCTTCACTGCCCCCTGCAGGTTAACCCCTTCACTGCCAATGACATTTATACAGTAATCAGTGGACATTTAAATTTGTGATCGCTGTATAAATGTCATTGGTCCCAAAAATGTGTAAAAAATGTACGACATTTCTGCTGCAATATCGCAGTCCCGATAAAAATCGCAGATCACTAGTAAAAAAAAAAAAATAATAATAAAAACGCCATAAATCAATTCCCAGTTTGTAGATGCGATAACTTGTGCGCAAACCAATCAATATACGCCGATTGCGATTTTTTTTTTTTACCAAAAATATGTAGAAGAATATATATCAGCCAAAACTGATGAATAATTTTTTTTAATGGATTTGTACTTTAGCAAAAAGTTAAAAATATTGTTCTTTTTTGCAAAATTGTCGCTCATTTTTTGTTTATAGCGGCGATCAGAAATGACGCAGAGGTGATCAAATACCACCAAAAGAAAGCTCTATTTGTGGGAAAAAAAGGACGCAAATTTTATTTGGGTACAACGTCGCACGACCGCGCAATTGTCATTCAAAATGCGACAGCGCTGAAAGCCAAAAATTGGTCTGGGCAGGAGGGGGGTTTAAGTGCCCAGTAAGGAAGTGGTTAAAATACAACACTAATGATTGTTTTATAAGTTTTTTGTTAATACAGAAGTTTTCAAGATCTGTATGGGAAGAGGTTGAAATAGAAAAATCAATGGATTTGGTAATGTATAATCTTTGTGCAAAATGTTATGAACATACTATAAAGGTTATGGTGAAATAGTAGTGATAATTTTTGATGGACGTCCTTTAATGAAAATCCACGTGGTGATGAATTAATCAATGAGCTCATTTAATATGAATAGAAAAGAGTACATTCTTATTAAACAACATGGCCATATGTTTTGTATTTTGTGATTTATATGTGTTTATTGCTAACCATTTGTTTATTTCTAGGAGGGAAATGTAATGATTGTTCACTGAGATCTTTCATTTTGTTTAGTTTCTAGGTGCAGAAAAGAGTGAGGCATCAATCCACCTGTCTGATGTGGTTTGATGTCCGAGAACTAAAAATGAAGATTACAGCACACATTCACAGCTTGCATCACCATACTTGTTAACATTTAGTTTATTTATGTAAACATTAATATCAAAACCACAAAGAAGGGTGGGATTGTAGTGCAATCCACCAAGGTCCCAATAATTTCCTTCCTAATATTGATTGTGACAGACACCCACAGCCCACCTCCAGGTCGGCCAGAGTATGGGCAGGAAAATTCTTTTGATGTTGGCCCCATTTTCCTGCACCCCCTACAAGGCCACTCTTAAGGCATGGACAAAACCTGTGTACCATAAACACTATCCTTTAAGCAAAATAAAAGGAGTAAGGTATTGCCCCAGTGGTAGCTACAGATTTGTACAGGATCTGTGAGCCATAGATTAACTTGTGGTCCCCATTGCCCCAATAGTGCCAGATGTGCCATCACTCCTGTCCTCCATTCCATCCGATGCAAAGTGTTTTACAGTGATTGATCTGGTAAATGTTTTTTTTTTCGTCCCTGTGGTTAAGGAGACACGGCCAATCTTTGCCTTGTGTTTAAAGAATTGCCAATTTATCTGGTATAGAATGCTCCAGGGCCACGTGGACTCACTTGTAGTCTACTTGATTGTGCTCCAGGCCACACTGAGGTCCTGGACTTCCCGTCATGGTTTGGTCCTACTTCAAATCAGGCAG
>BLSH010278179.1:1014950-1025293 GCA_018402905.1 Glandirana rugosa | reverse complement strand
CGGGTTTCACATGGTTCTTTTATAGGGGGTGTGGTAATCCGACCCAAGTGTGACGGCTACGCCGACTGTCGTCCCCAGGTCTCGCAGGGATAAGAGGCAAAGTCCCTGCTTAGTCCGGGCTTAAAAACGGACTTAAGCCTGGACTTTACCTCGGTTTCTGTGTGTCCTGGGGACACGTTAAGTGAGGCGTCGGCGAGGCCTCTACACACTTGGTCGAGGTAACTCTCGGCCAGTGTTAGAGGACAGTACGCTTAACCTACACGCCTTTCGGTGTAGGTTAAACGTGATCACACTTGGGTAGAATAGGGACGCTCTGGACCCCTGCTGTCAGCCGCATCGGCAGTGTGAACCCAGCCTAATGGTGTGGGGGATATTTTCTTGGTACACTTTGGGCCCCTTAGTACCAATTGAGCATCATTTAAATGCCACGGCCTACCTGAGTATTGTTGCTGACCATGTCCATCCCTTTATGACTACAGTGTACCGATCTTCTGATGGCTCCTTCGAGCAGGATAATGCACCATGTCACAAAGCTCAAATCATCTCACCACTGGTTTCTTGAAAGTGGCAATGAGGTCATTTGAGGTTAACATACAATTTAACTCTTAAAACTTCACTAAAAGAGAACTTTTTTAAGCAGGCCATACACATAGGGACACAACATCAGACTACAAGCAATCCTCGTTTTTCTCCATCACTGCATGTGAAACAATGGGTGTGGAAAAGAGATGCCCAGCTGTGCTGAAAGTCTGTATTACACATTATACTCAACATCAGCACAAGTGTCTGTTAAAATACATTGTGGTCAAGGCATGATAGATATTAAATAGGTTATACCTTGAACGCTGTTTGAATTCTGGTAAGCAATTGCAAATCTAAGGTAAGGTTAGACTGAAATGTCTGTATGGCAGCTTTAGGGTCATAGTATGTTTGTACACTGCATGTGTCATTACCTGTTCTGCTTCTGACCCTGACCGTCAAGACCCGGCTGTCCCTTATCCAGTTTGGGGTCTCTCTCTAGTGTTCCATCACTGCATATTTCTATTGATCTTCAGTCACATGATGCACTTGTTTCATCCATCACCACTTTGACTTTTGCCTCCTGTCAACTGCCACCTGAACATTGGGGTCACTGCATGACTGTTGTCAGCTTGTTTGCTTTGAGAGCTGTGACAAAAGACAACCAGAGAGGAACATATTTCTTTGTAGCTATGTGTATATTTTTCAACCAAAAACTTTCCAGAACTGCAGAATGTAATTTATTGTAACACTGATATGGGAGACATTATTTGACTCATATAGTAAATAGATAGATAGATAGATTTATAGAAAGCCATATCTTAAAGCTGAGCTCCAGGCAGATATGAAACGCACAAATGAATGCAGCTCTATAATAATTAATACATCATTCAATTCCTTTTTTATTTTAATGCAAGCAGTGTAAGTGTCTAAATGTGACATGGCATCAGCATCTTGCAGTCTACTGCTTACAGGAGGGTTCCTATCCTTGCTACCTTATTGGCTTTTCTGTGAGAGAGCTTTGCTATTGGGGTATATGCTTCCTTAGTAACCAGCACAAGCCTAGCTATAAGGTGGTGTAGATGGTTGGAAGGGAGATGGTTCAAAGCTGTGTGTCTCAGCAGGGAAGTAGGTGCCGAATGGCCTGTGCTGGGTGAGGGGTTGTGTGGGGGCGATAACGGGTGAGAGGGAGCCAAAGGGTAGAATCTGCCAGGGGTGTCTGTGTAGTAGAGTGAATATTATTAGCCACATTTGTCCTTGTGCACCAAGATAAGACCCCACATCGAGCAAAGGGACTTTACACTTCTCTGGAGAGATTGGGAAGTTATAGTCTGTGTCTCCCTGCTACAGAAATCTAAGTGAAGTGGAGCAGGAGGCAGAATAAGCTCCAGTCATTGTCCTTATAGTCATTCTTGTTGTCCCTATTGTTGTTGTCTCAAAATATCATGATTGCCCGTTTGTTGCCCACATAATATGAAGATTGCCTGTTTGTTTTCCCTGTATTCTAACAATTACCTATTTTTAGGCCTCTGTATTCCCGTGACAGAGCTGTTTGTTTAGAGCAGTGGTCTCCAAACTGCGGCCCTTTACATTAACTCAATCCAGTCCTTTTGCTTCCTCTTTTTCAGACACAAGGGGACATTATGCCTCCTACTGATGCCAATGGTGGGGCACTATTACTCCCACTGATACCAGATGGGGCAATATTCTTGCACCTACTGACTACAGGCTCTAACTTTTTTACTCCCACTGACCTGAGATATTGTTTACTTCCACTGTTGCTGGGACATTTTCTTCTCCTACTGGGCACAATATGGCCCCTCTAAAGTATGAACTGTCCCCTTGTTTAAAAACTTTGGAGACCCCTGGTTTAGAAGATCATTTACTATAATTTATTCCCCTGAAGATTTCTCAATGACAAAACACAGCTGTCAGGAAACAACCGCTGCCCCTGGAATTAGGGTCAGGAATCGTGTGCATGGCCTAACGTAGTGTGTGCATGCACCTGTGTGCGTGTGCGCGTGCGTATGCGCCGGCATTGGTGACAAAACGGCCCATTTAAGCAGACAGCACCCTGCAACCAGTGCTGTCCATTCTACAGCATTCCTGTATCCTGTGACCCCAGCGTTCACTCTTGTGAGACTTCCTGTATCGCGTGACCCCGGCTTTCCTTGGACTTTGTTTGATATCTGCCTGCACTGACCCCAGCCTGACTATGACTACTCTTCTGCCTGCTCCCTTGTACCTCTGCTGCCCACACATTGCCGACCCTGCTTGTACCCGACTATCCAGCTGCCTGACCCATCTGTTCCACACTGCCAGCCTATTGCCGACCAGGCCTGCACCACCATTCTTCTGTCTTGCATGAACCTGCAGTGGACCCTCACCGACCATCAGTGACCAAGTCCAGAGCTCATGCCCCCCTGTGCTCCAGAGCTCCCTGTCTACACTACCAGGGGTTCTCAAACCAGGGCCATAAGAGAGGTTGTCCCCCGCATAAGTCAGACTCGATCACCAGGTACGTGACAACAGCACTGCTAGCCTCTTTTTTTCTGTGTAGCACTATGTGAGCCGCTATTAAACCGTTGCTTATATTTCATGTCCTTTTGCCTTTTGCCTAAGCCCATTGTGGCCATTCCCACTGTCAGAGAGGTAGGATGTGCAGTGCAGGTGTACGCATTTTTCCCTTGGAAATGTTGTAGGGTATGCCACTCCTCTCATAGTTCCTTTCCTCCTCTCCATATGCTCCCACTAGGGAGTTGTATTCAAATTACTTCCAACAGAGACAATGTGATGTACATCATGTTTGGTAATATATATATAATTTGTTTCCCAAGGATCATCAAGACATTATGGATATCTCATGGCAATGGCCAGCATTTATTCCTCATGTTTGAAATGGCTCCATAACTGTACCTTTTCACTAAAAGGGTTTCATTAAGGAATTATGGTAGGATGACTTGTAGATAAACACCAAGCTTAGTGGAGTGGGTCAATAATATTTGTCTAAATTCCACCACTAAAGCCAAAAGCTTGTATATATATATTTTAGCCATGTACATGTCATAAACATGTACATATACTATGGCAGGGTGGACCGGCTGCGCGAAACAACATACCTGTATGTTGGCCGCACTTCCTGGTCTGGGGCGCACGCGTGCCACCAGTGACCCGTACCCACTGTGATTGGACACAGGGGGAGCCAATGAGCGGCACCAGTGGCCAGGATGGCTGCCAGCCACCAGCGATCATTCTCGGGAATGACAAAATGGCAGTCTGCCTATGTAAACAAGGCAGACCATCGTTCTGTCATAGACAAATAGAGATATCTGTGATTCCTAGTAATCAGGAACACAGATCTCTCTCTCTGTCTAGTGTCAGCATCCCCATACACAGATAGAAAGCACTCCCAGGGAACACATTTAACCCTTTGATTGACCCTGATGTTAACCCCCTCCCGGCCTGTGTCATTTATACTGTGATAGTACTTTTTTTTTTTTAGCACTGATCACTGTATTGGTTACACTGGTCCTCAAAAAGTGTCACTTACAGTTCAATTTGTCCACTGCAATGTTGCAGTCCCACTAAAAATCACTGATCGCCGCCACTACTAGTAAAAAAATCTATCCTATAGTTTGTAGACGCGACAACATTTGCGCAAACCAATCAATATACGCTAATTGGGATTTTTTTTACCAAAAATATGTAGCAGAATACAAATTGGCCTAAACTGATGAATGAATTTGATTTTTTACATATTTTTATTGGATATGTTTTATAGCAGAAAGTAACAAAATATTAGTTTTTTTTCAAAATTGTTCCTTTTTTTTGTTTATAGCGCAAAAAAAAAACCCACCGCAGAGGTGGTTTGTGAGAAAAAAAGACATCAATTTTATTTGGGTACAGCATCACACGACTGCGCAATTGTCAGCTAACCCCCCCTGACGGTATTCCCGAGTGTGGCTCGGGGTGAATATTCTGTACCAAGAGTGGTAACCCAGAGCCACACTTGAGATCACATCGCTGGATCCAGGCAGCGTTACTTACCTTATCCCCTGGATCCAGCGATGTCCCCCTGCTGTGTCTGCAGGCTGTGTCTTCTGCCTGATGCCTCTGTGTGCTGGGCTCCGTTCCCTGTGAGCGCAGTGTTGCTCGGGGACGGAGACCAGCGGCAAATTCAAAAAGTGAAACACATAGTAAACATGCAGTACACTGTAATCTGTAAGATTACATTGCTGTATGAAATCATTTCACATCCCCTTTGTCCCTAGTGCTTTGCTCAGTGCACTGCATGTACTTTTATATTATGAATGTCATTCTTTCTGCCTGGAAACTTGAGAATGTCCATGGCAACCAAAAAGTGTCCCTTTACGTCAAAAGTGTTTTTTGATCAGCTAGAAAACAGCGATAGTAAATAAGAATCATTTGCAGAATTGAGTGATACTGATTTTTGGGGAAATTTATCATCAGACACTGAAAGTCACGACAGCGACAATTTTGCAACTAAGCTAATTTCTGTGTTTTTTATTTGATTACATTATTGAATAAATGTTATTACTATTATTTTATTACTTTTGATAAATATTTATAGTTATTTATTATATTATAATTTATGATTTCATGTTTCAAACTTTATCATACCCAGGATGTCTACTAGACTCTTGTTTGGACAGATTTAAGTGAGTTATTCCTAAGAATTACAGGCCTACAATATAAAACGCCAAATTTCTATGCAAAACAATGTACCGCTTTTAGACGCAAAAATCTGACATAATCATACCGCCAGGGAGGTTAAAGTAATGCAGTGCCGTATCGCAAAAAATGGCCTGGTCATTAAGGGGTATATCCTGTAGAGGCTGAAGTGGTTAAGTTGTATGTTAACCGGTTCCACACCGCGTGCAGTATATTTACTGCGGCAGTGTGGACGCGTCCCACGAATTGCCGTAAAAAGGTGGCGATTCGCGCAGGCGCAGCTAGGGGGCGAGCGCGCTCCGCCGGTGGAGCGCTCTCGTGCCCGACACACTCCGGAGGAGTGTCCCCAAGGCTCGGGCAGACCCTATGTCCACCGGCGAGCCGCGATGAGCTGCTAGAGCCAAAGAGTGGGGAACCGCCGATGTAAACATGGCGGTTCCCTTCAATGGGGACATAAGAGATCTACTGATCCCTGTCACTGGGATCACTTAGATATCTTATGCCCATGGTAGCCCAGCCCCCCCACAGTTAGAACACACCCAAAGAACACAGTTAATGCCTAGATCTCCCCCTGCAGGTTAACCCCTTCACTGCCAATGACATTTACACAGTAATCAGTAATCAGTGGACATTTAAATTTATGATTGCTGTATAAATGTCATTGGTCCCAAAAAAGTGTCAAAAATGTCCGACACGAAAATCTCAGATCGCCGCCATTACTAGTAAAAAAATAAAGAAAAAAAACCCCCCAGAAATGAATTCTCATCGTCTGTAAACGCGGCAACTTTTGCGCAAACCAATCAATAATCGCCGATGGTGATTTTTTTTACCAAAAATATGAGGAAGAATATAAATCGTCCAAAACCAATGAAAAAAATGTTTTTTTTTTTGGATTAGAATTTTAGCAAAAAGTAAGAAATATTGTTTTTTTTTGCAAAGTTGTCGCTCTTTCTTTGTTTATAGTGGCGATCAGAAATGTCGCAGCGGTGATCAAATACCACCTAAAGAAAGCTCTATTTGTGGGAAAAAAAGGACGCAAGTTTCGTTTGGGTACAATGTCGCACGACCGTGCAATTGTCAGTTAAAGGGACGCAGTGCCGAATCGCAAAAAGTGCTCTGGTCAGGAAGGGGGTAAAACATTTCCTTGAGCTGAAGTGGTTAAGCCAAGACCTATATTTTTAATTTTCTATAGAGCTGGGAAGGGTGAAAACACCTGTCAGGTTTTTTTTTTTTTCCAAGAGACTTTATTGAGTAAGATGTACATACAAAAAAGACAGAATACTGTGAGGCTCTGAGTCGTGATAACGACTCGGAGAGATATGGCATATTTTCATATTTAAGAGTTGAACAGATAATAACAGTGAAAGGCATAACACAACGATATAGTACTGAAAAGCAAAGACAGTCAATTACACGGACAGCCCGATGGATCATACAAGGTCGCAGGGGAAGGGTGGGAAGCTATGCCCGACAGATCATGGTGCTTAAAATTGTGGATATATTCTGACAGAAAAAATGTTATGTTTCTCAAGAAGTCCGAGTGCAGGGGACCTAGAGGGGGTGTCGTATCAGATATAGAGGGAGACAGCTTTGGTTCCATTAGGAACAACGTGGATAGGCTGGTGAGAATTGTCCAGAAAAAATTTAAAGGAGGTCGTTTGGCACATGGCCATCTTTGTTGGTGGCATATGCGTTACGAAATGCCTCCATTTTCGGTGAAAAGAATCAGCAGCTTTAGGGAGATTAAAATCCGTTAGGACTATTTCCTTGGTGTACAGTGCTATCAGTTCTCTTTTGACCTGGTTGACCGAGGGGGCAGTGGGAGAGATCCAGTTTTTTAGTATGGCTCTTCTGGCTATTAGGAGGGTGGTGAGAAGCCAGGTTGTGATCTCCAATTGGAGAGATAGTTGTGCAGAGTCCCAGTAGCCAAACAGGAGAAGTAAGGGGTCCTTTGGTAGGGAGGTGCCCGTAACAGAGTGTAGAAACGTCAGAATGCGCTCCCAGAAAGTGACGATATGTGTACATTTCCAGAGGCGATGTGCGAGAGATGGTCTATGTTGCTGACAGAGAGGGCAACATGTAGCTTAAGGGCTTGACTTGTTAGCAAGGAAAGGGATGAGAGCCCAGTGCATGATCTTCATTTGGGTCTCCCGCCATATCTCATTCGGGGTGAGCTTTAGGGTGAGGAGGAACCCTTTCAGAATCTTTCCAACCAGGTCAGGGTCCGGGAAGTCTCTGTTCCAGTTTGCCACAGATGATGCTTCGAGGGTGGAGGAGGTCCGTATTAGCAAAGGTCTGTAGATATCCGAAATCTTGTAGGAATTACTGTGGGTGAGGGTATCTGTAATGCTGTCTCGGAATCTCTTTGTTTTTTCCATGCAGGTGGATTGTACATAGCTGATGCACTGCCAAAAATGAAAAATTTGATTTTTCCGTAAGGGGTATTGTTCAGTGATGCTGGAGAAGTCCCGAGGAGAGCCAGAGGTCTCATCATATAAAGAGGAAAAATTTGTCAGGCCTTTGGCTTCCCAGTAGCTGAAAGCTTCGTAAGCCTCTCCTGGTGGAAAGCTTGGGTTACCTCTGATTGGGAGGAATTTGGACATGTGGGAGGGGAGTTTAAGAAGTTTCCTATGCTCCCTCCAGGCGATTGCAGTGTCCCTAAACAAGAGGTTGTGTTGTATGTCTGGTGGTACAGTTTTCCACTTGGAGTGGATTAGAGCTGCCAAGAGTGGGGGTAGACCATGTTCGATTCTATTTGAAAGTTTGAGTGACATGAGGATTTGGTTATCCAGTCCAAACTAAATCTTAGCAGGCAAGCTATATTGTACAGTCTGATATTGGGGAGGTTTGCACCCCCTTCACGCCTGGGGAGATGCAATTTTTGAAGAGAGATACGGGGGCGCTTCCCCTGCCAAATGAAACATGAGATGCTTTTGTTTAATGATTGAACATCCTTGTGCTTAAGTAGCAAAGGGATTGTCTGGAGGGGGTATAGGATGCGGGCGAAGGTAACCATTTTTACTAGGTAGCATCTCCCCATGAGTGAAAGGGGCAGATCCATCCAGCTGTCCATTTCCCGGCACACCTTAGTAAAGAGAGGGGGATAGTTGAGATGATAGAGGGACGATGGTAGTTTGCCTATGTTTATACCTAGGTAAGTTATGTGAGAACGTGCAAATGCAAAGGGAGAGATTGAGGTCCAAGAGGGGGTAGAGGACGATCCCAAAGAAAGTATCTCGCTCTTATGGTAGTTGATGGTCAGGTTTTTTATGCTATCTGAGACCCCATTAGAGAGATTTCCCTTCAACTCCTGTTCTGCTGACAAAAGTTTTACCATAAAGGAAGTAAGGGGAATTCTCCAACTGCAACAAAGAACAAGAAAAAACTTTCTTTAGTACAATCACGGAGGCTAGAACCACTGTCGACTTTTTTTTGCTGTTTCTGTCCCTGGTGCAGATTTTCCCTACAGTTGTTTTCTTTTATTTTATTTTTTTTCTTTCCGGATCAGCTTCGCCTTCGACCCATACAAGACTGACCTCTTGCCTCCACTTATAATTTCACACTTTACGTGTCATCGTGGAATGACGTCACATCATATCCGGTCTCCCTTATAAATCATTGTTTTCTCTTTATTCATTTTTCCTCCACTTTCTTAAGGGAGACTGGGATAGACTTTCCGTTCCACCCTGCTTCTTTCTATACTAAGCCCTAAATCCCCTAAGCTTCTCCGGACCCCCTTCTCCCCTCCCCCCTTCCCCCCTCCCCCCCAGGTTCTGTTTGTTGTATCTTCCGCAGTCATTAATTTTGCATATGTATTCGAGTTTTTGAAGTGTGTCCATCCCTCCCATTTCTCCATCCCGTCCTCTGTAACCTCCTCTTCTCTGATTTTCAGGGACTCCATATTTCTTATCTCCTCTACCCTTAGACACCATTCCCTCATTGTTGGTGTTTGAGTTTTTTGCCAGTATTTTGGGATCAGGCCGTTTGCTGCGTTCAGTAAATGTGGTACTATCGTCCTCGTGTATTGTTTAATGGGCCTGTCTGTCCTGTGGAACAGGCAGGTTCATGGATCTATTTGTATCTCTATTCCAGTTATTTCTTTGCTCAGGTCCACTACCTCCCTCCAATATTTCTGTATCCCCGGGCAATCCCACCACATGTGCGTCATTGTCCCCTTAACCCTACATCCCCGCCAGCACCATGCCACCCTTCCCGTTTGTATCTTTGACATTCTCTCCGGGGTAAGGTACCAACATGAGAGACATTTATAATTCATCTCCCACGTGTTACTATCTATTGCAGATTTAAATACCAGCTTCATTATCTTTACCAGTGAGTGCTCCCCCACCTGTTCACCCAATTCCGTTTCCCATCTATCGAAGCATGGCGGCCTCTCCTCTCCTCCCATCTCCACCAGCATTTTATATAATTTCGACATCCCCCCTTTTTTTTTCCCGGGTTCATACATATTTTTTCCAATTGTGTTGATTCTCTTTCTGTTCTTAGTGGTTGGGCAAGGAAGTCACAAATTGCCTTAATTGGTGATACCGCCATGCATCGATTTCTAGGAAATCTCCTCTTCGTCTTAATTCCTCTTGTGTAGAGTTGAGCGAACTTCTAGAAGTCCGGGTTCTGCTGGTTCGGCCGAACTTCGGGACAAAGTCCGGGTTCGGGTCCGGACAGAACCCGAACTTTGTCCCGGACCCCGAACCCCATTGAAATCAATGGAGACCCGGACTTTTAGGTACAAAAAATGTTGTAAAATAGTCCTGGAAGGTCCTAGAGGTCTGCAAAAGGAAGGAAATGTGGGTAAGGGTGGGACAAGTGACCTACAAAGAAATGGGGACAGGGAAATAACTTTAAATATTTTTAAAAAAATTAAAACATAAAAAATGCAAAAATGGAGATCATCTTCAAAATGGGTCTGAAAAGTATTAATTAACATTAGAGGCCATAGAACTGTTCTAAAATCATCTTCAAACTGTGTAAAAAAAATATAAATAAGCCGGGAGTACCCATATCACTGTTCTGCAAAATGTGTGTATCACTTTAAATGAAACCGGGAATCAGTGCACATCTCTTCTGCACAATTATTTCAAGTCTGTGTGTCACTTTAAATCAAACCGTCAAGA
>BLSH010278179.1:998614-1012035 GCA_018402905.1 Glandirana rugosa | reverse complement strand
GTTTACGATGGTTAGCTTTGGGCCGTTCGTAAAAAGGTCCATTATTCCTTTGACTACCAATTTAAATATACCTTCTTATTCTCTGGTTCCTAATTTAAGAGTCAAAACTCATTTCCTTTTTCATCCCCTCCCAATCGTCATGGTCTATATTTTTTTTATAATGTGTCGTTTAAATCATAGTGCCCACTATCTTACCCGATTAGGGTGCCTATTCTTTACCCACTCTAACCTTTTATATTACTCGTCCTCAGTGAATCCCTTTCCCCACACCTAGGGTGTCCCTATATCCCTAAACCTGTTCCTGTGTTCATTGAACTGTGTGTGTCATAAATTTCTCACCCTATTTTACAAGCGTGTTTTATTAACCTTTAAATTAAGAGGTATGTGTGGTGACTCGCCTTGATTAATAAAACGTGGACCCTTTTTCTTGTGTCCTTGTCCAAATCCCTATATCCCTGTGGGATCCACACCCCTTTCCCTAAGTGACTCCTGCTCATTATATTTTCCAATCTCACCCATTTCTTATCCGTGGGATTAGCCCATTCTATCACCCGTGATACTAAATTTGCTGTGTAATATTTTTTTTATATCTGGTACTGCTAACCCTCCCCTACTTTTTCCTTTACTCAAAACTGAGAATTTAATCCTTGGTCTCTTATTCTTCCATATAAATTTAACCATCAGTTTCCTTATTACCTGGAAAAATGCTTGCCGGGTTTCGATTGGTAGCATTTGAAATTTATAAAAGGATTTTGGGTAATATTACCATTTTTATCGTGTTGATCCGCCCAAACCAGGACAGTGGTCTGTGAATCAATTTTGTTAAGTTCATCTTTCATTTCATTTATTAAGGGGATAAAATTCAGTTGGTATATTTTTTCTCTATCCATCGCTAGTGTGATCCCTAGGTATTTTAATCCCTGGTTCTCCCATTTAAATGGAAATTCTCTTTGTAGTTCTGCCCTCTCTTGTGTTCCCAGATTGATGCTTAGAATCTCTGATTTATCTTTATTTATTTTAAAGTTTGGTAATTCTCCATATTGTTTAATTACCTTCATCACTTTTGGGATAGTTGTTTTAGGGGAACTTATATATAGCAGCATATCATCTGCATATGCCGCTATCTTGTGTTCCTCTTCCCCAATGCTAAACCCTTTTATCTCCTGATTATTCCTAATCACTGCCAATAGTGGCTCCAAATATAATATGAACAACAATGGGGACAGAGGGCACCCTTGTCGTGTGCCATTCTTCATTTCAAATACCGAGGACAATTTCCCATTCACTTTTATTCTGGCCTTAGGGCTCTTATACAATGGCATGATCCATTGGATCATCCTCTTCCCTAGCCCGACACTTTCCATTGTCTGATTCATGAACCCCTAGTCTACTCTGTCGAAGGCCTTTTCGGCGTCTATTGACAGCAGCAGGCCGGGGGTTCCTCCTCTCTTTATTCTCTGGGTCAAAAGTAGAGTTCTTATCCCATTGTCCTTCCCCTCTCTTCCTGGCACAAACCCAACCTGGTCCCCATTGACCACTTTCTTTATTACTTCTTTTAGTCTGGTGGCCAAGATTTTTGAAAACAGTTTTATGTCGGTGTTTAATAATGAGATTGGTCTATAACTTGAGCATAGTGTTTTGTCTTTTCCCTCTTTTGGGATCATGGAGATTGTTGCCAGCAATGCCTCATCTCTTACCTCCCAATTGTCACCTATCCCGTTCATATATGTACACATTTTGGGGATGAGAATCTCCTTAAATTTCTTATAGTAGAACACGGGGAACCCGTCGGGTGCCGGGCTTTTCCCTGGTGCAGTGTTTTTTAAAGCTATGTATATCTCCTCTACTGTAATAGGGGCTTCCAACTCTAGTACCTGTTCTGTTGATATTTGGGGTAAGTTAGCTTCTTGCAGGAATTCTCTGATTTTGACTCCCCTATGTCTTTCTACTCCCCTATTTTCCTCTTGTTTTATTGTATATAGTGATTTATAATATTTTTGGAAAGCTTCCGCTATTTCTGTTGTCTTATAAACCATTTCTCCTACTTTAGTCTGTATCTTTTCAATGTAATTTACAGATTTCTTTTTCTCTAGGATCCTGGCTAAGGTCTTCCCAATTTTGTTACCTCCTGTATATCTTTCTTTTTTTATTCTGTTAAATGTTTTCCTTATTTCCTGTTTTATCAGTTCCTTGAACTCATCTCTTTATGACCAGGGCTTGCAGTGTCCCCTGTGAGGAGTCCCTCTTATGTTTTTGTTCTAGGTCGTATATTTGCCTTGTTATTTCTATTATCTTTCTTTCCCTCTCTTGTTTTTCCCTCGCACCCATAGCCATCAAAATCCCCCGGATATAGGCTTTGTGTGTCTCCCACAGGGTTGGTATCGATGCCTCTCCTGTACTATTCAATTCAAAAAATTTACTAATTTCTCCTTCAAGTTTTTCCATGTTGTCTTTCCCTCTTAATAATTCCTCATTTAACCTCCACTCACTCCTGTCCTTTCTTTTTTACCTTGTGATATTCATTGTCATGCTAACTGGTGCATGATCCGACAGTGTTGTTATTTCTATTTCCGTTTTTACCACTTGATCCAATGCCCTATGCTCTACCAGCAAATAATCTAATCTAGAATACGTCCCATGCACGGGGGAGTGGAACGTATAGTTTTTCCTCCTTGGGTGAAATGCCCTCCAGGCGTCTATTAATTGACATTGGAACAGTTTTTTTTTAGTCTCTTCAACTGTGTGTTCCGGATCCCCCGTGCCTGGGACGTGCTATCTATTTCTGGGTCCAGCGGTAAATTAAAATCTCCTGCTATTATTACCCTCCCCTTTTTGAATTCCATTAATTTACCTAGTACCCCTATCAAAAAATCAGCCCGATTCCTGTTCGGGCAGTACACATTTGCCAGGGTGATTTTCTCATAATCCATCCTCCCACTAAGGAAGAGGTACCTCCCTTCTGGGTCGGCCTCTCTCCTCCAGCATGAATCAGACCTTCCTAGAGAATCCTATGGCCACCCCCTTGGCCCTACTTGTCGATGAGTCCCCCTGATACCATACTGGGAAGTCCCCTGAGTATAATTTTATGTTGGTGTTATGGGAAATATGTGTCTCCTGCAAAAAAGCTATTCCTATACCATATCTTTTTAACTCTTGTAATATTTTACGTCTTTTCATCGGTGTGTTCATTCCCCGTGTGTTATATGTCAGGTACCTAATTTCAGTCATTCTTTGTTCTCTTTCCTCCCGTCAACTCCCCTTGTCTTCCTGCGGTGTCCCCTTTTCCCCAATACTTCTGTATTGTCAGAACCTACCCTCCTCCCTTCCCCCTGCTCCCCCCTCCCCCCCTTCTCTCTCCTTCGGGGTGTTAGGGCTCATCTCGGCCCTTAACCTGGCGGGCGAACCTTCTAATCTCTGAAAAGGACTCGCTCCCAGTTTTACCCCAGAGGGTCGAGCTCCCCTTATAACACAATCCGTAGGATCCTCCCCACTGAGATGTGAACCCCTGGCTGATGCGTCTCGTAGATCCCGGTCCGTCTCCATGTTCTTGCATTCTTCTTCTTCCCTTACCCCTCCCTGTTCCTCTCCACCCCCTCTAAGCTTTTTTCTTCTGTGAGTTCTTTTTTCCCACCCTCTGCCATTGTTGTTCTTCTCCAATCAGTGTCCTTGCACTTTCCCCTCCGGTCCATCCCTCCATTTCCGGCATCTGTATGTCCAATTTCCTACAGAAGTCTTCTGTTTCTTCTGGGAATCTCAATCTAGCGGATCTCCCATCTTTTTTCCCAATGAGACAGGCTGGAAACCCCCAGGTATAGTGTATATCCTGTCTTCTCATCTGTTCTAATAAGGGCTTCAGTAATCTTCTTCTTATTCGAGTCTCCTTGGCTAGGTCAGCAAACATTTTCACTTCTGTTTCTCCATATTTTACCGGGGTACTTGTTCTTACTTTTTGCCATATTTGCTCCTTATCCTTAAATTTATGAAATCGGACTATCACGTCCCGGGGTACATCTTTCCCCAACGATGGAGGTTTCCTTATCCTGTGTACTCTCTCTATCTTGATCTTTTCCCCCGCCGATTTTCCCAAAATTGTCCCAAATATTTTGTCCATGACCTCCTGTAGATCCTCTTCTTGGTGGTCTTCTGATATATTCTCTGGAATGTCCCGGATCCTCAGATTCCTCCTTCTGCTTCGATTCTCTTGGTCTTCCAATCTGTATCTTATGTTACGTTGCTCCATCTGTAGATTATACATCTGTTCCTTTAATATCCTTATTTCCTACCGTTGTTTTTCCATTCTCTCCTCCGTTTCCTCTACCCTTTTGAGAATCTGTCCCAGGTCTGTACGCAAGCCCATTATATCTCCTTTAAGTGAGACTTCGAGTTTCTGGAACATTTCAGCTATTTCAGATTTTGTTGGCATTGATATGCTTGCTTGCTGCTCTTCCTCCAGGTCAGGCCCCTTGCTTATTAGCCCCCAGACCCACCAAGGTTTCTGTTCCCATCGACTGTCTCTTTAGGGTTCCTTTATTCGTTGACTCCTTTTGCTTGTTTTTTGCTCCGTACTGCTTTTCTGGGCTTTCTAGCCTACTCTCCTGCACCATGTATTTTTTAATGGTACTTGGGCTTGCGCTGATCTTGGGGGGGTTTACCCCCGCCCCTTTTACCGGTTTCCCCCTCATCTTGTCTTTTTATTTTGATGTATGCTCTCCTCCTTCTTATGTTCCTGACAATATGTAGGGGCCAGTCCCTGTTTATATCAGTCAAATTTCTCTACCCGTTTACCCCAGGTGCAAACAGGTGCAAACAGTCACATGAATTTCAGAGACCCTTTTTTTCTTTTTCATATAGGATAAACTGGGCAGAATAAGGAAATTGTAACTCACCATACCATTGGTTCACTTCTTACTATCACGGAGGGTTTCACAAAAATGAGCGACTTACATTTGTTCCGCTGGGATCTTTTTCTGCTCTTCCCTCCTCTCTTCCCTTCCCCCTCTCCCTTTTTCTTCCATGAGCTCCTGCTCGATTCTTAAAGGTACGATGGGGATGGGGACAGTGAAAGACAAAAAAAATACACTACCAAGTTACTTACAACTCTCAGTGTGAGATACCGTTATGTGGGAATGGTAATAATACCGCTGAGCATGGCTAGAGTGGGGTTTTCCTTTTCTTTTCTGGGTGTCCCGCTCCCTATCCGCCCGGCCAACGCCGGTCCCCCCGCTCCTCCTCCTGCAATCTCCAATCCTGGTTCTTCCCTTCTGGCCAGTTTGTAATCTGCCACCACCTTCAAGAGTCCTGTACAATCCCCGCTGCCGCCGCCCCGGTACACCGGCCGCTCCGGGAGTGTGGAGGACACAGTATCGCTAGCTCTGCTAGCAGCTTAGGCGGGCGTGTGGACTGGCCCTCTCCCCCTCCCACCGCACAGGTACCTGACTGCTCAGGGAGTTTTGGGGGCGACGATCTCTCCGTCTAGGCAGTCCAGCAGTCAGCTAGGGAGGTATAGGCCATCCCTCTCCCGAAATACCGTCAGCCCGGCTCTCCTTCCCTGCCCGCCCTCCTACCTCCAGCCACTCGTCTCCGCTGTCACCTCCACTTTCCTGTTGATGGTCCCTTCCCGAGCGCTCCGATTCCGGCAGGGTTCCGGGGGGGGTAGATCTTCCCCGTGGGGTGGGAGGGGGGGATGTAAACAGTGGCGCTCAGTCCTAGGGGCTAACCAAGGCTGCTCTCTGTCAGACCTTCCTCCTCTTCCCCTCCATTCGCGCCGCGAGACGGAACTCCCTCCACGGACAGCATCAGCCGACGGTCTGCGTTACATCCAAGCTCCTCCCCCCATGTTGGTGTCCCTACAGTTGTTAACAGCAAAGAAGTTGAGGAAAGAAGTTGAGGAAAAATGTCTCTAACAAGTTCCAGGTAGCAGTAAAAATCCGACAGACCACCTTCCTCGATCGATTCAAATCTAAATAAAAATATTTTTGTTAGATTTACACTATAAATTTTTTAACTGTGAGATGTCAGTTTGTATAATTAAACACATGTAGGACATGTCGGGATTTCTAAAAAAAAAAAACAAAACAAGAAAAAAACATTGTTATTGTGAATACACATTACCTTTTGCTTGCCATGATAAAATAAAAATATAGCTTTCCTGTGTGACCTGAAACCTAGGCAGCCTAGGTCACGTAGAGCATTATGGATATTTCAGTGCAAAATTCATTGTTTTCAGGCAGACAGTATTTGGTAAACGTGTAGTAAAATAAGAGCAAGAGAACATCACTGCCATTGCGATCGTGCAGCATGTACAAAATTATATATACAGATTATACAAAGAAGCAAGATTTTTTTTAAATCATTAACACACACCAAAGAGATTATTTACATTAAGCTGGAAAAAAAAACATTAAAAAGGCAGCCCCTTTTTAAAACAGAAAACAATCTTACCATCCAATTCCATTAACAAACACTTAAATTAATGTTCTGAAACTGGATGGGAGTGTGTTCAAAATAATAGTATATGACCAGATATACATAGAACATTAAACAGTCATTTAGGTAAATATCTTAGTATAACACACTTGATATCATTTTAATGCCTATTATGCTAATTATACTTTGGCAAAATGTTTATTATGCAAACCATTCTGTACCTTATGCCCTCATAATGGTGTATAATGGCACATTTTGTTCCAGTGAAGTCTTCCTTGCTATATCTGTGTGTCCATTAGTTAATACTGATATCTATCTATCTATGGGTAAAACATGATATGCTTCCACTTAACCTTTTTTTACATTTTAAAAGGAATTATCACAGATGGGCAGTGAGGTGAATCGTGTCTTTGGAAGAAAATATTAAAATCTATGAATAGGACATGAACTGAAACTGATCAAATATATTGTGCATGGATGTCCTTGCATATATCATACTTGTAGGATATTGATTTAAATGACTTAATGTTCTGCAATGTAATGAAACAGTGTGAACATTAAAAAGAATAAAATGATTAAATGATAGCCATAAGAATGAACCTTACTGTTAAAGAAGACACTTTAGCTTGCCCATGCAGTGCAAAGTGACAATGTCTCTGCAAAGGGCTCCCCCCCCCATGTTCACCTTACCAGCGATCCTTCCTCCTCTGCAGCACATGTAAAATGACTAGTGTTGGTGATCCAGAGAAACAGTGACAACACTTCCCTGGTCATGCGACAGGACTCAGGCCTTTCAAATGGCTGCTAGACCCAAACACTGTCACATTTTTCTGGAGCTACATGGTGCCGGGCTGTGAATAAAAAAGTAAACCGTGAAATCACAGCACACAGAAAAAAATACACACGGGTGTATAGTGCTACCCCCGAAGGAGCCAGGTTATTTTCCCAGTAGAGTACCCCGCAGCCAGGCATACAATCACAGTCACTCTTTGCCTCCAATCCCTTGTCTAGGGGTGTTTTTTTTGGTATTTTTATTTTTGGAGTATCCTGGATAGGGTTAAGGGAATTGAGTGAGATACTCCAAAAAAGAGAACTATGTACAGGTTGAGGACAGCGAAATCCTTTCTGTAAAGCTGAAACAGAAGTTCTTGCAATAGCAAGCTTTGAACTTGGCTTTGTAGTAAAAGTAGTTAAAAGAGCAAAATATTCTTCTTTAGAGCAACAAAAGCATAGTCCTTTCATAAAGAACTAGAAAGATTGAGCTCTTCAGAACGCCAGCTGATGTCCCCTTTAGACAAACACACAGCTGACTCTCTACCACAAGAGGGGTGGCAGCAGCTGAAAAGTCTCTACTCACAAATGCCCAGGAAAAGTTGATTGCCTTCATCCAATATCCATGCAACACCTTCCCTGATCCCCCCCCCCCCAGGGCGCAAGACTCCCGACGGGGATAGGCACACTTAGATTCACCTGAAGCGAATCAATGATTACTAGGTGAGGGGTTCTAAGGGGCACACATCCTCCTACTAGACTTCAGGGTAGGTCTGAGTGAAAGGAAAACAAATAAATAAGTGCAGGGTGGTACACATGGAGAGAAAAAATAAATATGCAAAATAAAAAAGTGCCAATGCAGGTGCATTGGCTAGGCATTGTGGGCTGCTCCAGTCTCGGCCAAAGTCCTAGCCCATGAGGCATTGTGCAGAAGAAAGCTTAGATGTCATAGCCTGGTGCAGTTTTACACAGTAGGGTCCCAAACCCATATTGCTACTCCGACATCCCCTGAACACCACTCCCAGGAGGTGTGTAACTGCCTTTTCAGCCCCTGAACATACAGGATAGCACAGTCAAATCAGGAGGCACTGTGTTTTCCCCCAGGGGGGATTACCCCACCTCACCCAGTGGGCACCCCAGTTCCTGTTTCTCACTGGAAGATCCCTCAGGATCCCCATCATACCAGCAGGGGTACTATACAGCCAGTCATCTTAGCCTTAAGACCAAAATTACGGTGCAGCACTCCTACAGGACACAGGTAAGAGCATATACTACACTTGATCTTAACCGAAAGACTGAAAAGGGACAGAGCACTCTAATTCACCTGACCAAAAACAGACATACTCCAATCCTTAGGGACCAGCTGCAGCCTGTCATTTAAGTACTAGGTGAGGGCTCACCATAAGACAGGAAAAAGACCCATGATGGTAACATGGGTAAATGGCAAGCACCGTGTAATGTAGATGACTCAGGAGGACAAAGGAGCAGTGGGAAAGTGCAGGTATGGTGAATATATGGGGTTTGGATGGTAGCAAAGGCAATGCCACTTTGTCCTGTATGGTCAAGGTAACAGTATCTTTTTAAAGTGGAGGTCCAGTCATTTTTTTTTTTTTGTAAAAAACATCCCCGGGATTGCCACAGTTTATCTAATTGAATCCGGCATATGCTGTACTTGTAATCTTTGTTGTTATTTAGTTGTTAAATCTACTCACTGTAGCCTCTGAGACATGCGAGCTCCCTTCTTCATTGTGGGCATCTGAAGATCTCTATGAGTTTCTTCCAGATACGATGCTGCTTGCTACCCAGCATGCACCTCCCCATATCGTACCTGCGCACTGTGTACAAAGCTTGGCACACTCATTGCGTTGCAGGTTGCCATAGCGGCAGCAGTGGAGAAAGTTCCTGCCCCATTGTTATGGCAACCTGTCAATCAAAGAGAAAACCTGGAAGAAAGCACGCATGCCATATTGCTCCTGGGATTGATGACACGTATATCCCAGGAGCCAAGGGGCGGCAGGATATGACGTACCTCGCCACAGGGATGGACAAAGGAAATGAAGATTTAGATTCATCTTACAGGTAATAGACTTTAAAAAAAAAAAAACATTCCAAACATTCATTGTAATGCGATCAGCAACACCGGTGGCCAAAGATCAAAAATAGGGTGGAACTCCACTTTAAGCTGTAAAGATGTTTCTCTGAAGATTTATTGATAACTTTTTACTATTGATGTATTATGGTTACCTCCTCAAAGGAAATAAATTATGTGCAACATTTAATAACATATTTGGTTTTAGTGGTTTTGGGCTCATGGAACTAAATGAAAATTGGGCTAGCAGTGTATCCATACACATAACACCTTCCTTTCCAAAGACCCTGTCAGATAATACAGAGTTGGATGAAAAGTCACATCCTAGAACAACCCCTAAATGGCCCAGTCCTCACCTAAACATCACATTAAACTGCTGGATAAAGACAGCAGATACTATTTGTTCAGTCTTAATTTTGAAAAAAAATGTCTAGGGGTAGGTGTCAAAGGGACAAATACCCTCTGGCAAATACAGAAAACTGGAATACAGAGTAGTGTAATTAACATCACCTCACTGAAATATATAGACTTCATTTGTTTCTGATTCTCTCTCTTGTCTAGCCTTAGAAAAAGTGTTCTAACTTCAGTTGCTGCACACTTGTTCCAGATTATTCATTCACTGAAGCTATTGGATCAGCCTGACAGCCAGGCAGGCAATTAATATTTTCAGAATGAGGTGAACACATTACAACAGAAAAAGCTTTGTCTATGGGCTTTTGTTCACATCTGGTTTGCTTTTCTAAATTCAAAAGCAATGGAGGCAGGTTGATGCAGCTTAAAAGGAGGGCAAATGTGGGTCAGAAGGTCAAACCACTCCAGTAGACGTCCTATGCGTAGGGCGGGCCATACGTTACACGTCACTTCTGGTCAAGCTGTGGAATGCAGGAGACACGGCGGACTTCCTGGTTTTGTTACACGAGACAAACGCTTGTTTCTTCTACCTAAATATAAGTGCTACATATTGTTTTTAGCAAGTAAAAATAGTTATACAACATTGCACGCTGTGAAGCACATCCAAGCATACTGTGAAAGCAACCAAAGAGTTTTTTTAAGAGAAAGAAGTGGAATGTTATGCAATGGCCAAGTCAATCACCTGACCTGAATCCGATTGAGCATGCATTTCACTTGATGAAGACAAAACTGAAGGGAAAATGCCCCAAGAACAAGCAGGAACTGAAGACAGTTGCAGTAGAGGCCTGGCAGAGCATCACCAGGGATGAAACACAGTGGTTTTCAATGTCTATGCGTTCCAGACTTCAGGCTGTAATTGACTGCAAAGGATTTGCAACCAAATATTAAAAAGTGAAAGTTTGATTTATAATTGTTAATCTGTCCCATTACTTTTGGGCCCTTAAAAAGTGGGAGGCACATATACAAACTGTTGTAATTCCTACACCTGATTTAGATGTAAATACCCTCAAATTAAAGCTGAAAGTCTGCAGTTAAAGCACATCTTGTGTGTTTCATTTCAAATCCATTGTGGTGGTGTATAGAGCCAAAAAGATTAGAATTGTGTTGATGTCCAAATATTTATGGACCTGACTGTACTTCTTAAAGTGACACAATACCTAATTTTCAAGTCTAATATAATATATTTGTGATTCTTCGCTGTAGTAAAATACGTCTAGCAATCTAAGAATACCCACCCTGTAACTTTATATGGTAAAGGAAAAATATTGAAAACTCACCAGCATCCTGGAAAATTTATAAATATTAATTTTCCCTAGAGCAGCGCCATACCCACCATAATTATATCAGAAGGAGATCGACTGCAGGACCCTCAGAACCATGACTGGGGCATAGATTTTGGCTTATGAAAACATAGGTGCACAAATATATACAGTATCTCACAAAAGTGAATACACCCCTCACATTTTTGTAAATATTTTATTCTATCTTTTTATGTGACAACACTGAAGAAATAACACTTTGCCACAATGTAAAGTAGTGAGTGTACAACTTGTATGACAGTGTAAATTTTACTGTCCCCTCAAAATAACTCAACACACAGCCATGAATGTCTAAACCGCTGGTGACAAAAGTGAGTACACCGCTAAGTGAAAATGTCCAAATTGGGCCCAAAGTGTCAATATTTTGTGTGGCCACCATTATTTTGATGACATCAAGGATCTGGTGGATGTTAGAGACCTTGCACTCCTTCACCATCCCTTTGAGGATGCCCCACAGATGCTCAATAGGGTTTGGGTCTGGAGACATGCCTGGCCAGTCCATCACCTTTACCCTCAGCTTCTTTAGCAAGGCAGTGGTCATCTTGGAGGTGTGTTTGGGGTCGTTATCATGTTGGAATACTGCCATGTGGCCCAGGCTCCAAAGGGAGGGGATCATGCTCTGCTTCAGTATGTCACAGTGCATGTTGACATTCATGGTTCCCTCAATAAACTGTAACTCCCCAGTTGTGGCAGCAATCATGCAGCCCCAGACCATGAAGCTCCCACCATCATGCTTGACTGTAGGCAAGACACACTTGTCTTTGTACTTCTTACCTGGTTGCCCCCACACACGCTTGACACCATCTGAACCAAATAAGTTTATCTTGGTCTCATCAGACCACAGGACATGGTACCAGTAATAAATATCCTTAGTTTGATTGTCTTCAGCAAACTGTTTGCGGGATTTCTTGTGCATTATTATTAGAAGAGACTTCCTTCTGGGACAACAGCCATGCACATCAATTTGATGCAGTGTGCGGCGTATGGTCTGAGCACTGACAGGCTGACCTCCCCACCCCTTCAACCTCTGCAGCAATGCCGGCAGCACTCATACGTCTATTTCCCAAAGACAACCTCTAGATATGACACTGAGCACATGCACTCAACTGCTTTGGTCGACTATGTCGAGGCTTGTTCTGAGTGAAACCTGCCCTGTTAAACCGCTGTGAGATCCTGGCCACTGTGCTGAAGCTCAGTTTAAGGGTCTTGGCAATCTTCTTATAACCTAGGCCATCTTTATGTAGAGAAACAATTTTTTTTTTCAGATCCTCAGAGAGTTCTTTGCCATGAGGTGCCATGTTGAACTTCCAGTAACCAGTATGAGAGAGTGAGAGCGGTAACACCAAATGTAACACACCTTCTCCCCATTCACCCCTGAGACCTTGTAACACTAATGAGTCACATGACACCAGGGAGGGAAAATGGCAAATTGGGCCCAATTTGTACATTTTCACTTAGGGGTGTACTCACTTTTGTTGCCAGCGGTTTAGACATTAATGGCTGTGTGTTGAGTTATTTTGAGGGGACAGCAAATTTAACCACTTCCTTACCGGCGTATAGTAAAAATACGCCGGCAAGGTGGACTCCCCATCCTAAGTGGACGTCATATGACGTCCTCTTGTTTTCGCCGCTTTGCGGGCCCTCAGGGGCCCGCATCGCGGCGATCGGGGACCGGCCGTGTCCCTCAGGACCCCGGCCTTCCGTGATCACGGTAAAGAGCCAATAAAATTGGCTCTTTACCGCGTGACCGGCTGTGTCCTATCACAGCCGGTCACTAACAACAAAGGAGACGGGGCGCACAACGTCCTCTTGTTTTCGCCGCTTTGCGGGCCCTCAGGGGCCCGCATCGCGGCGATCGGGGACCGGCCGTGTCCCTCAGGACCCCGGCCTTCCGTGATCACGGTAAAGAGCCAATAAAATTGGCTCTTTACCACGTGACCGGCTGTGTCCAATCACAGCCGGTCACAAAATGACGGGAATCCGCGGTAACGAGCTGTTACCGGGTTCTCCCCTTCACACACCGATCGTGTGTGAGGAGGAGATAGCGGTAACAGCTCGTTACCGCTTACTGTCAGCACCAAGCACACTGATTGCCCCCCCCTTCCAATAAAGAGTACCTGTCACCACCCCATCAGAGTAACTGTCACCTGTCCATCAGAGTACCTGTCACCACCCCATCAGAGTACCTGTCACCTGCCCATCAGAGTATCCGAGTACCTGTCACCTGCCCATCAGAGTACCCGAGTACCTGTCACCTGCCCATCAGAGTACCCGGGTACCTGCCACCTGCCCATCAGAGTACCCGAGTACTTGTCACCAGCCCATCAGAGTACCCGAGTACCTGTCACCAGCCCATCAGAGTACCCGAGTACCTGTCACTAGCCCATCTGAGTACCCTAGTACCT
>BLSH010278179.1:970568-991921 GCA_018402905.1 Glandirana rugosa | reverse complement strand
CATTAATTTCAGGGTGGGTCCCCCATCGAGAAAAACATGAGTTATAAGGTTTGGTACGGACCCGAACGTTACAGTCCGGGTTCGCTCAACACTACTTGTTTGGAATATTGAGTACAAAAAGAGCTACCCCCTGGGTGGGACTTTAATTACAGTTTACACAAAGTTTGTCCATCGCTGTTACTGAACTATCTGTGTGCTTTTTATATATAATTCATCTACTGTAGTTGTGCATCTTTTATAGACAGGAAATAATATATTATGGTCAGTAAACAAAAACTGCATTAACATTAACTGGTAGAATGTGTTCCCATTTTTAAGACAACATCAAAGACAGACAAAGATACATGATAATGGAGCAATTTTACCTGCCAAGCGATTTGCATTTCTGCCCATCCAATTCTGAGATTTAGCAGCCCTACCAGACAGCACATCTAAGCGGATTACACCACTTTCTGTGCTACACTTAGACCCCTTTCACACTGAGGTGCTTTACAGGTGCTATTTAGCTAAAAATAGCGACTGTAAAGCGCATCAAAAATCACTCCCCATCCACCCCAATGTGAAAGCCGGAGTGCTGGGGCACTGGGGCGGTGCGTTTGCAGGACTTTACAAAAAGTCCTGCAAGCAGCATCTTTGGGGTGGTGCGGTGAGCGGTAATATACTGCTCCTCCACCACCCCTGCCCATTGAAAACAATGGGCAGCGCTTCCGAAGCGGCTGCACACCGACTCAGAAGCGCAGAGAGCGGGCACTTTTAAGCCCGTTTTAACCCCTTGTGGGGGGTTAAAAGCGCATTGCTCCCACCCCCGTATCGCAGCTCTAGCAGCGGAAAATCCCCGCTGTGACTTGCTGGGATTTACCACTAACGCTCCACCACCCCCAGTGTGAAAGGGTCTTATAGACCGTAGAAAAGTTATATAGTGTTTAGCGCCTACCCTGAAAGTAGCCACTGATGTATGGGTTCCCTGGTTCCAGGTGGTAATGCTTTAGGCAGTACAGTGGCCATAGGTTTGCAAAGCCTATTACATAATTAGAGTGTACACCCCAAAGCTGAAACACACATGTGTGTATAATGTGGCATGGGGGTGTTTAGCTCTCATGGTAGGTGCGTTTGGAGTGAGTTTACGACAGCCAGGATCTCTGTTTGAGGGCATGGTAGCCCATGTTTATTAAAAGAAAGTTCAAAACTATAATTAAAGGGTTTCCCTCGTAGGGGGTTTTCACCATCTACGTGAAACACTGATAAATTCAGCCTTCTGGCTTACACCAACCACAGTGCTGCTCAGGCCTTCCACTTCAGGCTCTTGTCTATCTCCTGCAGACCATACACTTGTCAGCACTGTTCATCTAGACAACAGCTCCTTGCTGCTCTGACCCTCAGCCTTGGGTCTCCTGCTTCTCCCTGTGCACACCTATACTCTCTGGCTCTGGCGCTGGACTCCTCCAGAGGGTGGAGTGCAGAACCTGGGTCCTGTCTCTACTCATAGACCCGGACACACCTGCATGATCAGTGTCCTGGCTAATCCTAAGTCTTGGACCCAAGACTGGGGATTTCATCCCACCGGGATCTCTAGGAAATCCCCGGGCTCCAGGTCCTACAGTGGACTTTTTTAAGAAATGAGGAAACTGAAAAGCCAATTTCCTCCCAAATAGGCAAATCCCCTGGAGCCCCTCAACCTGCCATGTTGATCCTACATCATCCTCCTGGTGGGGTACCACCCTACCACATATCCCCCCCTCTGTTCCAAACCCATAGGGGGCAGGACACACCAGGCCACACTCCTGAGTGGGGAACCTCTGCACCAGTTGACTGCGTGGGCTCACTCTTTCTTTTGGGTGTGTTTCCATGCACGCCCTCGCCTCACCTGTTTCCTCACTTGAACTGTATGCTTCATTTTGTCAGCTTCACCACTAACAACCTCATATGACTGCAGCCTCCTTCCAGTCTCTCTCTGAAGGACATTCTGACTGTCTTGCCACTCTGAGGTTTTTAAGTCATGTGACACCTTTAAAGATTCCCACTCTTTATCCATGTGTTCCTTCTGGTGCTTCCCAACTTGTGAAAGAACTTTACTCTGACTACTTCCCTGAACCTGAAGGGGGCCTACTACTCCACTGTTAACCTCTGCTGTGTCTTTCATGTCATTCCCTATCTCTATACAATTTTCAGGGTTGGCTGCAACCATATCAAATTTTACCACCATTCTCTCCCATGCCCATCTCCCGCTGTCTCTGTGGGACCTTATCAGGTTTGTCACATAAACCCATTACTGAACTGGTGACCCCAGTCTTTTTAACCACATCCGTCTGAGCCCCGGTCAGGATCTCTGCTGTTTTCTGGTCCACACTCGGCCCTTCCATTTCACGTGGTTTGTCCCCTGGTGCAGCAAACGTGCCCTTCACCGACACCAACAACTGACCAGCACCACCATGGACCATAGCAACAGAAATGCTTTCCACCTGGCTGTTAGGAGGTGAAACCACTGACATTTTTGACACCTTTTCCATTTCTCTAAAGCCTCCCCCATATACCACTTTTACTGGAAGTAATCTAGCATCAAACCCAGAGGCAACTTTTAACACTAGTAATAAATTCAGCAATAAACCATTTCTGTTTTGTTTTCCTTTGTTCTGTACAGTCTGCCATTCAGTGCTCTACCTAGTGGTACTTCGCAGTACCAGACCATCAGACTGTGGAAAAGACACACCAGTATCGCTTGGCTGCACATTCCAATGTTCAAGCATCTCCTTGAGTGCTTTGGTTACAAACCAGCCCCTTGATTCCAGACCAAAATCCTTCCTGGGGACTTTCATGACACTGGGAATGCAGAGAGACTCACTTGCAGTGACCTGAAAAGTTGCAATGTTTAACAGAAGCTCATCCCAGCTGCGGGTAACCATAGCCTGGTGCTCTACCAGAGGGCTGCCAGATACTGAACTTATATCCGACTTCTCAGGCTCAGCAACAGTGATCTGGTCCGGAACATTACCAGTGACAATGTTACTTTGATACTCCACATCAACATTGCTTTCGGGCATCATTGACACAATCTCTGCTGTGGGTTTGCCCTTATCTGGTCCTTGTTTCTCTTGAGGGTTAACCTCTGCATCAGCCACCACACCTTCAGCTACAGGTTGTTCTGCAGTTCCCCCTTCTGGCACAGCAGAGATAGAGTCCACCTTATTTTTGTGCATAAAAGCCTTATCTATCAGGGAGATTAGACTTTTATGCCAACTATCCCAATCCATTGTATGTGTGTCCCCTTCAGCGTTACTCCTCAGCACCGATCCATCTGCTCAAGGAGACACATGCAAGCAGACGGGTTTAGCTGCAAAAGTCAGTGTGAAACATTACGGACTTTTCCACCTGATTATCCACAATAGGTTGCAATACACCATATCCACCATCTTGCTCAGGTGGCACTTTACAAGCCTCACACAGTTTTGAGTTTTCCCCAAGTTGCATTAACCCATTATTTACCTGCACACTTTCAGTACTAGCAGATTGCACTAATACATATCCAGAAAAAGGTGTAGTTCCACTCTGCCCTACCAGAGTGACATCACAGTTGTCCATGGCAACCTCCGGCTCCACTACATGAAGTTCCCTGGAGATTTCTAGGGACAACTGTTCTGTCTTACCACCAGTTGATATGGGCAATGGTCCATCTTTAACGACAACTTGTGCTTTGTAAGAACTTGGGGTTTTCCCAACAGTAGTACATTTACCATTATAATCATTGACAGCATTTTTACCTTTTGTGGGCTGTCTTAGCCCACTACCAATTTGATACTGGCAGACATTAGACCCGTCACTATTTCCCTCTTGAGAAGCACACCCAAGTGCAGGTTTGACTTTAACCCCTGCCTCCCCACTGTAGAGGAAAAAGCCACTCTCAAGAACACATTCAGTGGTCCCACTTACTGGGGCCAATCTCACATCATCATGGACAGTCTCTTCACCAGTCCTTTTCAACGTAAACTCAGAATTTCCAGACAACATTTAATTAAAGACAGTCTTACCCAACTCTCCCTGGTGTCCATGGGATGAAACTGCAGCAGCCCTTTCCGGCTCATTAGGACCCCCTGCAGACACAACAGGTACTTCACCATTGTTGCCAGGGGTGACTGCAAACCTTTTTAAACAGGAATCTGGGCTTGCAGATAAGGATTTTTGCCCCCCCCCCCAATGTTTCTCCTGCTGTATTCCACCACCAGGGACAATAAAATAAACTTAGCCCCGATTGACCACATCCCAGGCATGATACTTGTCGACTTTCTCCTATTGCTAAGGGAGATGGCACTCAGCAGGCAGAAACTCACTGGCATCTCAATGGAAATGTGGGCCGCTTCTCCCCTGTAGCTCCTCCTTCCAGTTGGCACATTTTCTCCCATTGCTATGGGAGACTGCACTCTCCCAGCTGCACTTTGCTGGCTCTCCCAAATATACTGATTTTTCTTTCCGTGACGCTGTGTTCTTTAGACTTGCCATAATCCTCTGTAGGAAATACCTTTGTCTTGCAATTCATGGGTCTGATATCACAGGCGTTGCTATGGGCGACACTGCTCTCAAACTTCTGGTGAGCCTGTTGCTTACTCCTGGCACTCCCAAACACAGAGGCAGACCTTTGCTTTGCTAGGCAACTTTGCACTGGAGCCTGGGACAAAGGGCACTTGGAGACAGCATGCCCCCACTCACTGCACCGTAAACAGCATTCTTGACTCCATGTCTTGTCAGGCCTTTGCACCTTGACAGCTGATCTCCTTGCACCAGCGTTGCTAGGGGCAACAGCATGCATTTCCCCTTTAAGTGAAGCAAAAAACAGTCTGCAATGCTCTCCGGCAGCCTCACACCCTTGCTTCATCCTCACGGTCACTCCACAACACTTTTGTGCCGTCCAGCCAAAAAATGGAACACTGTCTCTTAAGGCTAGTTCCTTTTCTTTTGCAGGTTCTCCTCACCTGCAATGGAATGTAACACACCTCTCAGGCAGACAGGTGAATCAAAGATGGGTGCACACCTCGGCTCGCTGTCGTTTGTCAACAGGAACAAAAAAACAGGTTGGCGGCACTCTATACACTTTTCCAAAGCTTGCAATTTATTGATCAAACAGCCACATACAGGGAAAGAAACGTAGACGCGTTTCACTCGATTAGCACAAGCTTACTCATTACAAAGACATTGTACAGGTGATCAGCTATTTGAAGTTGCAGCCCTAAAAGTCACTCCCCCAAACAGCTGATGTGAATTATCATAGTCATACAAACAATGATATAACAGACATACAGCCTAAAATAATTTTAATCAAGACTATTACCATAAAAAGTCCCCTAAATAAGAGAGATTTACAATGCAAACAACAAAAACCCCAATGTGATACATATAGTTTATCCAAAACCACATATAAACAGTTTATAAATAGAGTTGAGCGGACACCTGGATTCGTCGGTTTCGGCCGAACTTCTCAAAAAAGTTTGGGTTCAGTGCCGAACTTGACCCGAACGTGACTCCGGACCCCGAACCCCATTGAAGTCAATTTTGACCCGAACTTTTGGGCACAAAAATGGCTGTAAAAAAGTCCTGGAAAGGGCTAGATGGCTGCAAAAGGAAGCAAAATGGGGGTAAGAGTAGGACAAGTGCCCTGCAAACAAATGTGGATCGGGAAATAACTTAAAATCACATAGAAAAAAATGAGGGAGGAGGTGGATGTGGAGTAGGAGGTTGAGTAAGCCGTAACCATGGCGGTGTAGGTGGAAGTGGTGGCGGAGACGGAGGTAGCCAACACTGATTTTTGTTTGTTTGGGTTGGGGTAGCCCCCAAAATATTGAGACACATTCAAAAAAACAAGTATACCAATGACTGTGTGAGGCCGGTCTAAATGTTTATTCTGCACAAGGTACAGACAAGTCTTGTGGGATCCATGCCTGGTTCATTTGAATAAACGTTAGCTTGTCCACGTTGGCTGTGCACAGACGGCTGCGCTTGTCTGTGATAACGCCCCCTGCCGTGCTAAACACACATTCAGACAACACACTGGCTGCTGGGCAGGCCAGCACCTCCAAGGCATAAACGGCAAGCTCAGGCCATGTGCCCAATTTGGAGACCCAGAAGTTGAATGGGGCAGACCCATCAGTCAGTACGTGTAGGCGTGTTCACACATACTGTTCCACCATGTTGCTGAAATGCTGCCTCCTGCTAAGACGTTACCTATCAGCTGGTGGTGCTGTTTGTTGTGGCGTGCTGCTGACAAAGCTTTTCCACATTTCGGCCAAGCTAACCTTGCCTTCTGAGGTGCTGGCGGTGTCACAGCTGTACTGGCAACCTCTTCCTCCTCCTCCGCCTTTGCCTTGTGCTTCAACTGAGCCCCCGGTGTCATTTGGGAATGCCCTCAGCAGCACGTCTACCAGCGTGCGCTGGTAGTCACGCATCTTCCGATCACGCTCCAGTGAGGGAATTAAGGATGGCACGTTGTCCTTGTAACGGGGATCGAGCAGGGTGGCCACCCAGTAATCAGCACAAGTTACAATGTGGGCAACTCGGCTGTCGTTGAGCAGGCAGTCCAGCATGTAGTCGCTCATGTGTGCCAGGCTACCCAGAGTCAAAGACAAGCTGTCCTCTGTGGGAGGTGTATCATTTGTATCCTCCGTATCCCCCCAGCCACGCTCCAGTGATGCCCAGGAGCTGCGTTGGGTGCCACCCTGCTGTGAACACGGTTCCTCCTCATCATCCTCCTCATCCTCCAGAACTGTGCCCTGGCTTGAAAATGTTTTACCTGACCTATGCTGGTGCAGGAACCCACCCTCCGAGCCACTTGTGAATGATTGGCCTGATAACCGTGGAAATGACCCCTCTTTTTCCTCCTCTTCCTCCTGTGCCACATCCTCTTCCATCATCGCCCGAAGTGTTTTTTCAAGGAGACGTGGGATAGTAACGCTGAGAACAGCGTCATCGGCACTGGCCATGTTGGTGGAGTACATGAAACACCGCAATATGGTACACTGGTCTCGCATGGAGTCCCACTCGTTGGTGGTGAAGTGGTGCTGTTCCGCAGAGCGACTGACCCGTGCATGTGCAAGGTGGAGTTCCACCTTGTGGGCACGTCGCATAGGAGGCGGTGAGCGGGAAGGCCGAAGTTCCGCTGCAGCGCAGACAGGTGAGCGGCACCAGGGTGAGAACGCCGAAAGCGCGCACAGACGACCCGCACTTTCTGCAGCAGCTCTGACATATCCGGGTAGTTTTTTAGAAATTTCTGCACCACCAAATGCAGCACATGCGCCAGGCAAGGGATGTGTGTGAAACCGACTAGGCCCAGAGCTGCTACGAGATTTCGCCCATTATCGCACACCACCGGGCCGGGCTTGAGGCTCAGTGGCAACAACCACTCATCGGTCTGTTGTTCAATGCCTGTCCACAGCTGCTGTGCAGTATGGGGTTTATCCCCCAAACATATCAGTTTTAAAACAGCCTGCTGTCATTTCCCCCTGGATGTGCTGAAGTTGGTGGTGAAGGTGTTACGCTGAGCGGATGAGGGGGTGGTAGAGGAGGAGGAGGAAGCGCAGTAGGAGGAGGAGGCAACAGGAGGCAAAGAGAAATGCCCTGCAATCCTCGGTGGCAGAAGGACATGCGCCAAACGGCTAGCCGCCTCAGGCCCATCCGCCACTACATTTGCCCAGTGTGCAGTTAGCGAGATATAGTGTCCCTGCCCATCCTTACTGGTCCACGTATCAGTGGTTATGTGGACCTTGGCACAGATGGCGTTGCGCAGTGCACACTTGATCTCATCCCTGACTTGTTTGTGCAGGGAAGGGATGGCTCGCCTGGAAAATTAAAGGCAGCTGGGAACCACGTACTGTGGGACAGCCACCGCCATTATGTTTTTAAAACTGTCCGTGTCCACCAGACGGAATGACGGCATTTCAAAGGCCAGGAATTTTGAAATGCTGGCATCCAGGGCCAGGGATCTCGGGTGGGTAGGGGGGTACTTCCTCTTTCTCTCCAGTGTTTGGGAGATGGAGAGCTGTAAGCTTCCATGGGACTGTGTGGAAATGCTTGGGGACAGTGGCAGACATGGTGGGGTTGCTGTCACATGGTCTGTTTGCTGGATGGCAGGTGACACTGGCACTGTAGAGGTGGAGGAAGAGGCAGAGGCAGCAGCAGAATAGGAAGCAGGAGGAGACCGAGACCTTTCTTGGATTTTGAGGTGCTTATTCCACTGCAGCTCGTGCTTTCCATGTAGATGCCTGGTCATGCAGGTTGTGCTCAGGTTTAGAACATTTATGCCTCGCTTCAGGATCTCATTGCACAGCATGCAAACCACTCATTTCTTGTCATCAACACATTGTCTGAAGAACTGCAACGCTGGGGAACGCCTTTGAGCTGCCTTTAGTGTGCTAGGGCCCTGGGTGCGGTGGGTAGTAGCAGGCGTACGGCCTAGAGGACGGTCGCTCCGCTTTTGCAACCTGCTTCCTCTTTTGCTGTGCTGGTGCCTCTGTGCGACCACCACCTCCTCCTCCAAACTGCACATGCAACTCACATGACCTTCATTCCATGTGGGGTCTAGGACCTCATCATCCTCCTCCACATCATCTTCCACCAAACTGCCCTCCTTGTCAGTATACACACTGTGGAAAGCCGCAGCAGTTGGCACCTGTGTTTCTTCATCATCAGAGACATGCTGTGCTGGTGTTTCCATGTCCTCATCCTGCAACAGAAGTGGTTGGGCATCGGTGCACTCAATGTCTTCCACTTCTGGGGCAGGGCTATGTGGATGGCCCACGGAAAGCACACCAGGAGAGTCATCAAAAAGCATAAGAGACTGCTGCATGACTTGGGGCTCAGACTGCTTAGCTGCTTTACAAGGGGCTGAGGTAAAAGACAGATGGGCATGGGGTTCAGGTGCCAACTCTGAGCTTTCATCAAGGGACCGGGTGGGAGACAATGTGAAGGAAATGGAGGCATTGTCAGCCACCCAATCTACTATCGCCTGTACTTGTTCTGGCCTCACCATTCATTGAGCAGCATTTGTGCCTACCATATAACGTTGAAGGTTCTGTCGGCTACTCGCACCTGAGGAAGGTGTTTCACTTGTGCTTGTAGCTGGCACAAATCGACCACGTCCTCTCCTTGCAACAGGAACTTCACCAACACCACCAACACCAGCAGCACCATGACCACGTCCCATATTTGACGCTCTCCTCATTCTGGCCGCAAATGTACTATGTAGCACTATTTATTAATACAAAAAAAATAAGAATAAATTCTTCTTTTTTTTTTTGGAAAACAGCAGTGTAGACGTACTTTTTATTTTTGTGCAAGAAATGCACCGCTCACACCAGCAGCAGGAACCTCTCCCCACATCAGTATGATATGATTTTAGAACAATAATCTGTCCCTCACACCAGCAGCAGGAACCTCTCCCTAAAGCTCTATGATGAGATGATTTTAGAACAATAATCTGTCCCTCACAGGAGCAGCAGGAACCTCTCCCTCTAGCACTATGATGAGATGATATTAGAACAATAATCTGTCCCTCACACCAGCAGCAGGAATCTCTCCCTATAGCACTATGATGAGATGATTTTAGAACAATAATCTGTCCCTCACAGGAGCAGCAGGAACCTCTCCCTCTAGCACTAAGATGAGATGATTTTAGAACAATAATCTGTCCCTCACACCAGCAGCAGGAATCTCTCCCTATAGCACTATGAGATGAGTTTAGAACAATAATCTGTTCCTCAAAGGAGCAGCGGGAATTTCTCCCTATAGCACTATGAGATGATTTTAGAAGAATAATCTGTCCCTCACAGGAGCAGCAGGAACCACTCCCTATAGCACTATGAGATTATTTTAGAATAATAATCTGTCCCTCACAGAAGCAGCAGGAACCTCTCCCTATAGCACTATGAGATGATTTTAGAACAATAATCTGTCCCTCACAGGAGCAGCAGGAACCTCTCCCTCTAGCACTATGAGATGATTTTAGAATAATCCGTCCCTCACAGCAGCAGCAGGAACCTCTTTCTATAGCACTATGAGATGATTTTAGAACAATAATCTGTCCCTCACAGGAGCAGCAGGAACCTCTCCCTATAGCACTATGATGAGATGATTTTAGAACAATAATCTGTCCCTCACAGGAGCAGCAGGAACCTCTTCCTGTAGCACTATGAGATGATTTTAGAACAATAATCTGTCCCTCACAGGAGCAGCAGGAACCTCTCCCTGTAGCACTAGAGATGATTTTAGAATAATAATCTGTCCCTCACAGCACCAGTAAACTGTACCTAGTCCAGTATCAGGTGGTTTTAGAACGCTAATCTTTCACCTCACAGCACCACCAGGAACCTTTCTGTAATGCAGGATGAGATGATATTAGAACCCTAATCTTTCCCTCACAGCACTAGTAAACTGTACCTAGTCCAGTATCAGATGGTTTTAGAACGCTAATCTTTCGCCTCAAAGCACTGCCAGGAACCTGTCTGTAAAGCAGGATGAGATGATATTAGATCGGTAATCTTTACCTCACAGCACTATTAAACTGTACCTAATCCAGTATCAGATGGTTTTAGAATGCTAAGCTTTCCCCTCACAGCACTGCCAGGAACCTGCCTGTAATACAGGATGAGATGATATTAGATTGGTAATCTTTGCCTCACAGCACTAGTAAACTGTACCTAATCCAGTATCCGATGGTTTTAGAAGGCTAAGCTTTCGCCTCACAGCACCGCCAGGAATCTGTCTATAATGCAGGATGAGATCATATTAGATCGGTAATCTATCCCTCATAGCGGCGGCAGCATGTGATACGCGGCATAGGGTGACTCCAGCTCATATAGAGGCTGGGTCACATGATACACTAGTCTATCACAGCCATGCCATTAGTAGGCATGCCTGTGATGGCTTCTAAGGGCAAACGAGTGAAATGCTTGTTGATTGGCTGCCCTGCAGCCATTCAACAGGCGCCAAAAATAGTCTGGGTCACATGATGCACTGGCCAATCACAGCCATGCCATAAGTAGGCATGGCTGTGATGGCTTCTAAGGGAAAACGAGTGAAACACTTGTTGCTTGGCTGCCCTGCAGCTATAGAAAGGCACGAAAAATACCCGAATACAGAACCCAAACTTTTTTTCAAATGTCAGAGTTCAGGGAACGGACACCCTAAAGTCCGGTACGAACCCGAACTCGCTCAACTCTAGTTATAAACAAAAAGAGATAAACAAAAGATATATATATATATACTGTGTATCAGATATAGAAATACAAACAGCAAACAAACCAAAGTGTTAAATTAGTGTCAATGACCACATCTATAGCAAGCATTCTTATATATTTATATATGCATGTAAATATAGCTCGTCCATGAAGGACATTGCTACAAGGTGTCACAAAAAATCCACATATTTAACACTAAGTAGCAGAACGTTAAATGGTGAAAGATCAAGGATATAACGATCTCTTCAAAAGCAAATTAGCACAAAAAATATAATATTGGCTCCAAACGAACTCCAAATCCTTCACCAAAAAAGATAGGACAAAAGATACCGGTTTAACAGGGAGGAAAATAATCCCTCTCTGATTATATATGCAAACATTGAACAGACTATTCCCAAACATCCTTAAACTAGCCCAAAAAAAAGATCCAAACATGAATAGATTAATATCAATTGCTGCTTACATTTATATTTGTATTTAAATTGTTATTGCTATCCCTAAACATTGGAACTATATTGGAACCAGGCAGATGTCATAGGAATGAGAGCAGTAATGTTAATAAACCCAATAGCTATCCACACTTCTTTGATTGAAATTATGAACTTCGGTATATGTCAATCGAAATTGGAAATTGCATATCAATGTAGTATGTAGTTTTCAGCAGAGAGACCTGTCTCAAAATCCTGTCAAAGGAAAGCATAGTCCTTATAATAATGCATATCGACCAAGAATCTGAACAAACCACCCAACGGTGACATATATCAGTCGGAGCCGAGGCACATGCACACATATATATGATCTCTTATACAAAGAGATCCTATCTCAAATCATACATACAAGTGGAAGGCATCAAGGATAGGAGGAGCATACTAGCAAACCACAATTTTCATTCATAAAAATGTGTGATATCCCATTCATAGTTTAAACATAAACATATGCGAGTCTTAAAATAAAAAATCCAAAAAGCCTCTTTCTTACAGAGAAGCTTAAAGACATCCCCTCCCCTCCTGGGTACACTCACTTTTTCCAAAATGTGTACCCCTACAGCAGAAAGGTCACCCCCATGTAGATCCTTAAAGTGTCGCCCCACATTAGCGGATTTATCTCTCTCCTTATCTACACTGTATAGACTGAATTTTATGTTTTTTGCTGGTTGAATAAGAATGGATCACATCTCCTCCAATAATACGTTTGCAACAGGGGCAACCTGTGCAACCACATTGAAAGTTGCCCCTGAAATGCAACCATGTGGGGGGTTGCTTTTTAACTGATTGGAAGACACTGGGGGACAAATAGTTACCTAAGGATAAAGCCCGTCTGGATACTTTATTGATCCCTTCCCTCAAAAGGCCAGCACAAGTCTGATCTTCATGGAGTATGGACAAATATTTGTGCAAAATATTTTGAATTTCCCCAAACTCCATATTAAAGGGGGTACTCAGGGTTAATTTGTTTTATAAATCTTACCCTTCTTATTAGTTGCTCACTCACCTCCTTTGTTTCCCTTTAACAAGTCAATTACATTTTTAGAATTGGCAATGGAAATAGCTCTATCTAACATCCACTGAGGGTAGAACAACTAATAAGAAGGGTAAGGTTTATAACAACAAATTAACCCTATGTACCCCCTTTAGTATGGAGTTTGGGGAAATTAAAAATATTGTGCACAAATATTTGCCCATACTCCATGAAGATCAGACTTGTGCTGACCTTTTGAGGGAAGGGATCAATAAAGTATCCAGACGGGCTCAATCCTTAGGTAACTATTTGTCCCCCAGTCTCTTTCAATCGGATAAAAAGCAATCCCCCACATGCTTGCATTTCAGGGGCAACTTTCGATGTGGTTGCACAGGTTGACCCTGTTGTAAACATATTATTGGAGGAGATGTGGTTCGTTCTTATTTATCCAGCAAAGAACATAAGATTCAGTCTTTCTATAACTGCAATACCAAATATGTTGTGTATGTCATCACATGCAGATTATGTAATATATAATATATTGGTCATACAACAAGAAGATGGAGGGACAGGTTTTATGAGCACCTATACAGTGTAGGTAAGGAGAGAAATAAATCCGCTAACGTGGGGCGACACTTTAAGGATCTACATGGGGGTGACCTTTCTGCTGTAGGGGTACACATTTTGGAAAAAGTGAGTGTACCCAGGAGGGGAGGGGATGTATTTAAGCTTCTCTGAAAGAGAGAAGCTTTTTTGATTTTTTTATCGTAAAACTCGCATACCTTTATGTTTAACCACTTCAGCCCCGGAAGGATTTCACACTTTAGGACCAGAGCACTTTTTGCGATTCGGCACTGCATCACTTTAACTGACAATTGCGCTGTCGTGCGACATTGACCACAAACAAAATTTGTGTCCTTTTTCCCCCACAAATAGCGCTTTCTTTTTGTGGTATTTGATCCCCTCTGCAGCATTTATGATCGCCGCAATAAATAAAAAAATCGACAATTTTGCAAAAATAAACTCCCAGTTTTTCCTACTTTTTGCTAAAATACAAATCCAAAAAAAAATACAAAAAAACATTTTTTTTGTCGGTTTCAGCCGATTTATATTCTTCCTTATATTTTTGGTTAAAAAAAAAATCGCAATTGGCGTTTATTGATTGGTTTGCGCAAAAGTTGCCGCGTTTACGGATGATGAGAATTAATTTCTGGGGTTTTTATCTTTTTAAATTTTTTATTAATAATGTCGGCGATCTGCAATTTTTAGCGATACTACAATATTGCAGCGGACACGTCGGACCATTTTGACACTATATAATGCACTGATTTCTGTGTAAATGCCATTGGCAGTGAAGGGGTTAACCTGGAGGGGGCGCTCTAAGGGTTAAATGTGTTCCCTAGGCGTGTCCTAACTGTATGGGGGCTGGGCTGGCTGAGGGAGGGGAGTGATCACGGCTTCCAAATAGAGGAAGCCTGTGATCACAGCCCTTTCCCCTCTATGAGAATGGAGATCCGTGTTTACAAACACAGACCTGCGTTCTCTCACTGCAGGGGGGGCCATCGCGGGTAGCCAGCGGCGATCGAGTCCGCCCTACCCACTCCCTGGCCTCCCCGGAACACAGTGAGCGATCTCGCAGCCGCCGTCATATGACGGCGATTTGCGATATTGATCCACCTTGTCAAACTGCGGTTGGCGGTCGGCAAGTGGTTAAACTATGACTGGGATATCACCCATTTTTATGAATGTAAATTGTGGTTTGCTAGTATGCTCCACTATCCTGTGTGCCTTCCACTTGTATGTATGATTTGAGATAGGTTCTCTTTGTATAAGGGATGGTATATATGTGTGCATGTGTCTCGGTTCCAACCGATATATGTCACCGTTGGGTGTTTTTTTGTTTTGGTGCTGACACATGTCCCGATTCTTGATCGATATACATTATTATAAAGACTATGTTTTTTCTTTGACAGGATTTTGAGACATGTCTCTCTGCTGAAAACTACATACTACATTGATATGCACGCTCCAATTTCGATTGACATATACCGAAGTTCATCATTTCAATCGAAGAAGTGTGGATAGGTTTATTAACATTACTGCTCTCATTCCTATGACATCTGCCTGGTTCGAATATAGTTCCAATATTTAGGGATAACAATGACAATTTAAATACAAATATAAATGTAAGCAACAATTGATATTCATCTATTTATGTTTGGATCTTTTTTGGGCTAGTTTAAGGATGTTTGGGAATAGTCTGTTCAATGTTTGCATATATAATCAGAGAGGGATTATTTTCCTCCCTGTTAAACTGGTGTCTTTTGTCCTGCCTTTTTTGGTGAAGGATTTGGAGTTCGTTTGGAGCCAATATTATATTTTTTGTGCTAATTTGCTTTTAAAGAGATCGTTAGATCTTTGATCTTTCACCATTTAACGTTCTGCTACTTAGTGTTAAATATGTGGATTTTTTGTGACACATTGTAGCGATGTCCTTCATGGACGAGCTATATTTACATGCATATATAAATATGCTTGTTATAGATGTGGTCATTGGCACTAATTTAACACTTTGTTTGCTGTTTGTATCTCTATATCTGATCATGTATAATTATATATCTTTTGTTTATCTCTTTTTGTTTTTGTTTATAACCTGTTTATATGTGGTTTGAATAACCTATATATATCACATTGGGGTTTTTTGTTGTTTCCCTTGTTAATCTCTTTTATTTAGGGGACTTTTATGGTAATAGACTTGATTAAAATGACTTTAGGCTGTATGTCTGTTATATATGCTGTTGGGGGAGTGCCTTTTAGGGCTGCAACTTCAAATAGCTGATCACCTGCACAATGTCTTTGTAATGAGTAAGCTTGTGCTAATTGAGTGAAACACGTCTACGTTTCCTTCCCTGTATGTGGCTGTTTGATCAATAAATTGAAAACTTTGGAAAAGTGTATGGAGTGCCGTCAACCTGTTTTTTTGTTCTCACCTGCACACACAGATTGTGCAGTCTCATGCACCAAAACACAGTTCATATTACAACTGAACTTACTTTTTGCACGTATCTGGATTGTGTCCAAAAGCACTCCTCCGAAATGCTGTTCGCCTGGCTGCACTTCCACACACAGCCCACATGACATGAACTCACTGTGGAGAAGGAACCCGTATTCTACCGTCTTGTGCCCAATGCAATACCTCCACCACGTGTGGCATGGGGGTGTTTAGCTCTCATGGTAGGTGCGGTTGGAGTGAGTTCACGGCAGCCAGGATCTCTGTTTGAGGGCATGGTAGCCCATGCTTATTAAAAGAAAGTTCAAAACAATAATTAAAGGGTTTCCCTCGTAGGGGGTTTACACCATCCACGTGAAATACTGATAAATTCAGCCTCCTCGCTTACACATACCACAGTGCTGCTCAGGCCTTCCACTTCAGGCTCTTGTCTGTCTCCTGTAGACCATACACTTGTCAGCACTGTTCATCTAGACAACAGCTCCTTGCTGCTCTGACCCTCAGCCTTATGTTTCTGGCTCCTCCCTGTGCACACCTGCATTCTCTGGCTACTCCCTTGCAGCCTGTACTCCTCGGGAGGGTGGAGCCCAGAACCTTGGTCCTGTCTCTACTAAAAGACCCAGACACACCTGCATGATCAGTGTCCTGGCTAATCCTAAATCCTGGACCCAGGACTAGGGATTTCATACTACCCAGATCTCTAAGAAATCCCCGGGCTCCAGGTCCCAAAGTGGACTTTTTTAATCACTTCAATACAGGACGTTTATACCCCTTCCTGCCTAGACCAATTTTCAGCTTTCAGCTCTCTCACACTTTGAATCTCAATTACTCTTCCATGCTACACTGCACCCAAACAAAATGTGTATCATTTTTTTCTCACAAATAGAGCTTTCTTTTGGTGGCATTTAATCATCACTGGGTTTTTTATTTTTTGCAATATAAGCAAAAAAAGAGCAAAATTTGTGAAAAAAAAACAGTTTTTTAGTTTCTATTGTACAATTTTGCAAAAAAAGTAAATTGTCTTCATATATGTGGGCTAAAATTTATACTGCTACATATCATTGGTAAAAATAACCCAAATTAGTGTATATTATTTAGTCTCTGTGAAAGTTATAGAGTCTACAAGCTATGGTGCAAATCATTGAAAATTGATCACACCTGATGTACTGACGGCCTATCTCATTTTGTGAGACAGTAACAAGCCAGTAAAGTACAAATACCCCCCAAATTACACCTTTTTGGAAAGTAGACATCCCAAGGTATTTAGTAAGAGGCATGGTGAATTTTTTGAAGTTGTAATTTTTCCCCACATTTCTTTTATTCTTTGCAAAATTAATAATGTTTTTTTTTTTTACACAAAATTGTCATAGCAACAAGTTATTTCTCACACACAGCATATGCATACTTGCAATCACACCCCAAAATACATTCTGCTACTCCTCCGGAGTATGGTGATACCATATGTGTGAGACTTTTACACAGCCTGGCCACATGCAGAGGCCCAACTTTGAAGTAGCACCTTTAGGCGTTTTAGAAGCATAAATTACACATCTCATTTCTCTACCACCTATTTTGAAGGCCCTGGAGCACCAGGACAATGGAATTGCCCACAAAATGACCCCATTTTAGAAAGCTTAGGAAGCCCCAACGTATAATCTATGAGGCATAATGAGTCTTTTGAACATGTCTTTTTTTTCAGAAGTTTTTGGAAAATGTGGGGAAAAAAATGAAAACTTTTTTTTATACAAAGTTGTTCATTTATAAGATATTTCCAACACATAGCATGTACATAGCAAAAATGACACCCCAAAATACATTCTGCTGCTCCTTCTGAGTATGGCAATACCACATGTGTGAGACTTTTACACAGCCTGGCCACATACAGAGGCTTAACACTGAGGTAGTGCCTTTAGGCGTTCTATGAGCATAAATTACACATCTTATTTCTCAACCACCTATTACACTTTTGAAGGCCCTGGAGCACCAGGACAATGGAATTACCCACAAAATGACCCAATTTTGGAAAGCTAACACCCCAACATATAATCTATAAAGCATAATGAGTCTTTTGAACATGTGATTTTTTTTCAGAAGTTTTTGGAAAATGTGGAAAAAAATGAAAGCACGTTTGTTTTACCCAAAGTTGTCCATTTATAAGATATTTCCGACACATAGCATGTACATAGCAAAAATGACACCCCAAAATACATTCTGCTACTCCTCCTGAGTATGGTGATACCACATGTGTGAGACTTTTACACAGTCTGGCCACATACAGAGGCCTAACAGTGAAGTACCACCTTTAGGCGTTCTACGAGCATAAATTACACATCTCATTTCTCAAACCACCTATTACATTTTGAAGGCCCTGGAGCACCAGGACAATGGAATTGCCCACAAAATGACCCCATTTTGGAAAGCTAACACCCCAATGTATAATCTAGGAGGCATTATGAGTCTTTTGAACATGTCTTTTTTTTCAGAAGTTTTTGGAAAATGTGGGAAAAAAATGACATTTTTTTTTTACACAAAGTTGTTCATTTATAAGATATTTCCAACACATAGCATGTACATAGCAAAAATGACACCCCAAAATACATTCTTCTGCTCCTCCTGAGTATGGCAATACCACATGTGTGAGACTTTTATGCAGCCTGGCCACATACAGAGGCTTAACACTGAGGTAGCGCCTTTAGGCGTTCTATGAACATAAATTACACATCTTATTTCTCAACCACCTATTACACTTTTGAAGGCCCTGGAGCACCAGGACAATGGAATTACCCACAAACTGACCCAATTTTGGAAAGCTAACACCCCAACATATAATCTATAAAGCATTATGAGTCTTTTGAACATGTGATTTTTGTTCAGAAGTTTTTGGAAAATGTGGAAAAAAATGAAAGCACGTTTTTTTTACCCAAAGTTGTCCATTTATAAGATATTTCCAACACATAGCATGTACATAGCAAAAATGACATCCCAAAATACATTCTGCTACTCCTCCTGAGTATGGTGATACCACATGTGTGAGACTTTTACACAGCCTGGCCACATACAGAGGCCTAACATTGAAGTACCACCTTTAGGCGTTCTACGAGCATAAATTACACATCTCATTTCTCAAACCACCTATTACACTTTTGAAGGCCCTGGAGCACCAGGACAATGGAATTGCCCACAAACTGATCCCATTTTGGAAAGCTAACACCACAATGTATAATCTATAAGGCATAATGAGTGTTTTGAACATGTCATTTTTTTCAGAAGTTATTGGAAAATGTGGAACAAAATGAAAAGCATTTGTTTTACAAAAAGTTGTCAATTTATAAGATATTTCCAACACATAGCATGTACATAGCAAAAATGACACCCCAAAATACATGTTGCTACTCCTCCTGAGTATGGGGATACCACATGTGTGAGACTTTTACACAGCCTGGCCACATACAGAGGCTTAACATTGAAGTAGTAACTTTAGGCGTTCTACAAGCATTACACATCTCATTTCTCAACCACCTATTACACTTTTGAAGGCCCTGGAGCACCAGGACAATAGAATTGCCCACAAAATGACCCCATTTTGGAAAGCTAACACCCAATGTATAATCTATAAGGCATAATGAGTCTTTTGAAAGTGTCATTTTTTTTCAGAAGGAAAATGTGGAACAAAAATGAAAACACATTTTTTTTTACACAAAGTTGTCCATTTATAAGATATTTCCAACACATAGCATGTACATAGCAAAAATGACACCCCAAAATACATTCTGCTACTCCTCCTGAGTATGGTGATACCACATGTGTGTGACTTTTACATAGCCTGGCCACATACAGAGGCCCAACATCCATCTCCAGGTGTTCTAAGGACATAAATCACACACATAAATTCCTGCTAACCTATCACATTCTAACACATAGTATGTACTGTACATACAAATTACAAACCAAAATACATTCTGCTGAGCAAAGGGTAAGAAAAGATTACCTGCGGTTTTAGTAGTGCAGTGGTCAACAGAGGAGAGCATCGGTCCAGGCAGCAGGCAGGAACGTGGACAGCGACAGCAAAACAGGCAGCCTCAGGAATATTGTCCATAGTAGCAGGTAGAGATATTGGCAACACAGTCAAAGCATTGGTCCAGGTAGCAGGCAGGGATGTGGTCAGCAGCAGCGAAAGGATCCTCCATGCAGCAGACAGGAATACTGTCCATAGCACAGGCAGCAGGCAGAGATATGGTCAGTACAGCCAAAGTATTGGGTCAGGGAGCAGGCACATGGTCCATAAAAAGACCTGGGTCAGTGCAGGCAGAGATATTGTCAGTGCAGCCAAAGTATCTGTTCAGGCAGCAGGCAGGACCCTCCAGCTTAGGGCCTCGGTCAGGAAAGAATGGGGACAGGGGTAGAGGCTTCTCCCACCCAAATCACTTTGAAGCCTCCAGACACCAGACCCTGTTCTGAGAATTACAAAACAAAGAAAAAAAACAATAACTGTTTTTCTCAAATCAGAACATCATTCTGGAGCCCCTCACATATGTGAGACCCCTGTGTAGCAGGGTGAAAGATCAGTCCAAGGGGCAGGCAAAAACATGGTCAACAGGCCAAGGTCAGTGCAGGTAAAAGGCAGAAATAGACGGTAGGCGGAGGCATAGTTGATACAGTCCAGGGTCAGTTCATGTGAAAGGCAGAAATATGGTTTATAAACAATGCAGATGGCAGGCAGAGGCATAGTCAATAAACAGGCCAGGGTCAGTTCACATGGAAGGCAGTGGTATGTTTGGTCCAGGGAAATAATAATCACAGGAATTGAAAATTGGGAAATGGCAGTCTATTTGAAATATTATTGAAATACTAATAATTTACAAGTTTATGAAAGCGTTTGAAGCATTCTCCGATGCAAAGGCCAGGATTGGAGGGACATTGAGGACAATAGAAACTGGTATCTTTCCTAACTCCTCTTTTGCTGCACACCCGACATTTTTTTTTTTGCATCTTCTTCCGGTTGCTGATGGGGGAATATTGCTCAGGAAAATGATGCTCGTGCAGTCTGTTGAGACAATCGGTGCGAATGCTTTCTGGGGGGGATCCTTGTGGATATATCAGGGCAGTAATGACGTCTTGAATGAAGTTTAGGAAGGGGTTGGTTCTTGCTGTTGATTTCTGGTAGGTGACGTATGCATTGTACATGGCCATATGAAAAAAGTAAACCGCAACTTTTTTGTACCAGAAGAGGGATTTTCGAGTTGGTAGATAGGGCTGCAACATCTGGTTATTTAACCGCTTAACAACCGCCCCATAGACAATTGACGTCTACAGGGCGGTTGCTTAATTCTGGGAGGACGTCTATTGACGTCCTCCCAGAATCGCGGTTCCCGCGCGCCCCCTGGGGCGCGCACACGGGAACATCCGTGACCGTCGGGTCCGGGGGACCCGACTGATCACGGATCGGGGTGAATGGCCGCTGTGCGCGGCCTTTCACCACGTGATCGCGCCGTCAAATGACGGCGCGATCACATGTAAACAAGCCGGCGGAAGCGCCGGCTTGTCTCTCCTCTCCGCACCGATCGGTGCAGTGTGAGAGGAGAGAGGGGGGAGAGAAGACGTGCAGCAGCGCTGTGGGCGATGTGCAATGCCCACAGCGCTGCCTAGTAACAAAACACTCCCCCCCACCATCT
>BLSH010278179.1:954232-968299 GCA_018402905.1 Glandirana rugosa | reverse complement strand
GAAGGGTGGCTCAGATTAGTGGTGTCTAGACGTTTCCCCCCTTAGTCGTTCGGAGTCCTCGCTCTTTCACAACCGACACTTCACCTCCCTATTCTTTCTGCACATGTAGTACAGGTGTTATGTGTTACGGTGGAGTCACCTTGAAGATCCTTCTGTCCCAGGGCAACTTTTCGGAGTGACATAGGTGTTCATGTTATTTAAGTACTCCCCCACCTAAATTGGTGAACTGTTGACCCGTGAATTTGGGGGAATTGTTGGTCTGGTTAAAAGTTGAAAGTCGCGAGAGAAAAAGGACGCAAATTTCATATGGGTACAGTGTTGCATGACTGAGTAATTGTCATTCAAAGTGTGAGAGCGCTGAAAGTTGAAAATTGGTCTGGTTGTTAAGGGGGTTTAAGTGCCCAGTTGTCAAGTGGTTAAATCCACCCCCTCATGAATTTATTGTACTTGTGGATACAGTGAGGCTTTTCAACGGGACCCTGTCTTCCTAGAAGTTCCACTGAGGTGGCATTGTGTATTGTGGACATGATGTACACGTCTTTCTTATCCCTCCACTTCACAGCCAACACTTTCTCGCTCCTGAGGCTTGCTGATTCCCCCCTTTGCAGATCTGTGGTGATTAGACTCGGTGGGAAGCCCTTTCTGTTTTTTCTTGCAGTACCGCAGGCCAAAGTATACTCCCGATATAGGTGGCGGAAAAGGGGCAAACTCGTGTAATAATTGTCCATGTAAATATGATATGCTTTTATGAAGAGTGCGTATGCCAATTCCCAGACAATTTTCCCGTTTATTCCCATGTACGATGGACAATCAGGGGGCTGGAGATGGGAGTCTTTGCCTTCGTATACACGAAAGGCGTGCATGTATCCAGTGGAACTTTGACAAAGCTTGTTGATCTTTAGCCCGTACCTGGCCCTCTTACTGGGGATGTACTGCTTCATACCCAGGCGGCCTGTGAAATGGACCAGGGATTTGTCCATGGAAATATTCTGCTCAGGGATATAGAGTTCAGCAAACCTTTAAGAAAAAAAATCAATTAGGGGGCGAATTTTAAACAATCTATCAAAGTCGGGATGATTTTTTGGGGGGGCACTGCGAGTTATTGCTGAAATGCAAGAACCGCATTATTATGTCATAACAGGACCTGGTCAAGACATATGAAAAAATTGGCATATAGTGGATGGGGTGGGCAGACCAATATGCGTGCAGTTGGTTTTTTTTGTAATCCCCATGTTGAACGTAAGGCCAAAAAAAAAATATATATTTTTTTTTTACGTTAAAGAGTATATTTTATTGAATAAAGAGAGAGGTATACAAACTTTGCATTATAATAAGATATACAAAAAAAGGTTACATCAGAAAGGAGGGCATACAAATAATATCAGTATGACATGAGTTAGTCAGACATCCATTCAACTAAACAGAATACCATCACTATTTTAATAAAACTCTCAATGCAACATCAAAACTGCAAAGATTAGTATAAAATATACAGGTATTGAAAGAAAAGGGTAAGACTAAACAAAGAGGAGAAAGGAAAAAAAGTGGAATAAGGCCAGGAACAAAGAAGAGAAAAGGAAAAGAAGAGAAAACAGAAAGTAATGAAAGATAAAAGTGAAGCTGAATAAATCATAATGGGACATTCTGATCGCAATCAGTCTGGGATCTGTGGTTCAGTTTTTATAAATTATATAACTAAGCTTGCAAGCGGTAAAGGAACCAGGGATTCCATTTAGCATCATATGTCTGAGTAGAGTCATGCAGGGTATGGTGGATCTTTTCAGTTAACATAACTTGGTCCACACGGGTCACTACCTGGGGGAAGGGGACGGTGGACCTTTTCCAATTGAGGGCCACCGTTCACTGAACAGCCACACAGATAGTATGTATTAGTTTCTGAAGTTGTTTAAGGACCCCTGAGATAGGTGCAAACAGAAGACCCTGTGCTTGTGTTGAATCTAGCTGTCTGCCAATCAACTTCGCAATCAACTCCTCCACTTTTCGCCAGGTGGGACGGAGTAGGGGACACCGCCAGAACATGTGAGAAAAAGTGCCTTGCGAGGCACAACCTCGGAAACATAATGGGGAAGATTGTGGAAAAATCTTATTAACCCGGCAAAGGGTATAATACCAACGGGTGATTACTTTAATCGCAGTTTCTCTGACTGTAAGAGAATACGTGCATTTACGCATGTTCTGCCAGCGTTTGTCCCACTCCGTGGTGTCCCAGACCACGTCTAGCTCTTCCTCCCAGCCCAGAATGTATTTTAATTTAGTATCTTCTTCTTGAGGGGTGAGCATTTTATATAGGATCGAAATTAACCCTTTCCCTTTTGGGTTGTTATGACATATCAATTCAAAACCCGTGTGGGTGTCAGAGGGAGATAACCCATAGTGAGTTAAAAAGAAGTGTCTAATTTGTAGGTAATGATAGAATTCCTCATTTGGGATACCATATTGAGCCTGTAACTGGGAAAAGGTGGAAAAGCCAGAATTGCATCGAAAGTGTCTCAGAGCTGTCAGATTTTTCGACACCCATAATCTAAATACCTCAGGATTGTGAAAGGCGGTTGGAAACCTACAGTCCCCCATGAATGATGCCCCCAAAGGGGCCTTGGAGATCAGGTTAAACTTGTGATTATATTTCTTCCAAAGCTTCAAAGATTGTTGCAAAATAAGGTTGTTAATCAAAAGCTCTGTGGAAGGGGTACCAGAGGACCACATAAGTCCAGGGAGAAAAAAGGGTTCGATTGAGATTCTCTCAAATTTGACCCAGGGGGCCTGTGAGTCCATAATGTTCCACTGAGCTAATTGCGAGAATCTACTGGCTAAATAGTAAAGCCAGACCTGGGGGACTCCCAGACCTCCGGCCCTGCTAGATCTGTACAGAACTGTCTTAGAGAATCTTGGGGGCTTCTGTTGCCAAATAAATTTATTGAAAAGTGCTTGGATGTGTGATATGTATGTTTTAGAGAGGGGTGTTGGGAGGACTCGAAAAAGATAGAGAAACTTCGAAAGCAGTGTCATTTTAACCGCTTTTGCTCTCCCCAGGAAAGAAATATGGTATGTGGACCAGGTATTCAGAAGCCTCTTTATCTTGGCTATCATAGGGGGATAGTTACACGTAAAAAACGATTTATACTCATTTGTAATAGTAATCCCCAAATAGGAGAGGGAGGACTTAGACCAAATGAAAGGGAATCAACTTCTAACATCTTCCAGCTCAGGAGAGGCAAAACCCACAGGAAGGGCCACTGACTTGGTAATGTTAACCGAGAACCCAGAAACCTCAGCAAATTGAGATAAAATTTTTAATAAATTTGGCAGGGAGACCAGGGGATTGGTGAGAAAGAGCAGAACATCGTCTGCGTATAAGCAGAGCTTAAAAGTGGAAGAGTGTTTAGGGTAGCCTGAAATGTCCGGGTGATTCAGTATAGCAGTGGCGAGGGGTTCTATGGCTAAGGCGAATATCAGGGGCAATAACGGACAACCCTGCCGGGTGCCCCTCCCAAGCTGAAAGAAATCCGAGCAGCAGCCAGGTATCTTGACTCTAGTTTGAGGAATCGTATACATCGCCTGAAATGCATGGAGAAATTCTCCACAAATTCCATAACGCTGCAGCAAAGGGGTCAGATAGTTCCAAGAGACACTATCAAATGCCTTGTGGATGTCAAGGCTTAATAGCAGCAGCTTCCTGGAGGTGGCATTGGTGTCCTGGATGATATTAGCAGCCAGCCGAATATTGTCTGTAATTAACCGGTGAGGAATAAAACCAGATTGATAAGGTGAGATAAGTGTTGGAATCACCATTGCCAATCTGCTAATATTCTACTGAATATCTTCAGATCATTGTTAATGATCAAAATTGGCCTATAGTTTTTGGGTGAGGTGTGGTCCTTATTAGGTTTTAGGATAAGGGTCATGTTGGCCAGGAGCATCTCTTTCGGGATGTCCCCACCCTGGAGAATAAAATTATATAGTTGGGCCAATCTAGGGGCCAGGAGGGTGGACAATTTTTTATAATAGAGGGCAGAAAACCCATCAGGGCCAGGAGCCGAGCCCCTCCGGAGGGAGCATATGACCGTTAATACCTCCTGTTGAGTGATCAGGGTATTTAGTGAATCCAATTGTGACGGAGTAAGAGTGGGGATTGGAATACCATCAAACCAAGCAACATTGGATGGTGAGGGTACCCCTATGAGGGGGCTAGCAGAGAGGAATAGAAGATTATAAATATATCCAGGACCTCTTGCGGGTAGGAGGTGATGTGGCCTGTGTCTGACCGTAATTTGTAAACATATGGTGGGCATATTGAATGGTTTAGCTTTCTAGCAAAAAGGGTTGATGCCGTGTTATTATGAAGTAAGAATCTGGCTTTAGACCAACGTAAGGCCTTCTCCGTTTTGGCAGTGAGTAAGGACTCTAACTCCAATCTCCTTTGGTCAATGGCGTTCCTGGTAGCCTCCAAATCAAGCATAGTTGGGACTATACAATTCATCTAGTTCCTTAGTTAAGGAAAAAATTTTTTTAGCCGATTGTTGTTTGCGGGAAGAGGCCAAACTAATAAGCTTCCCCCTGAGAACTGCTTTATGCGCTAACCATAATGGGGAAATGGAGGTCTCAGGGGCGCCATTGAGATCAAAGTAGTCTGTAACCGCCTGCGAGACCTCTGCCTCCGCTGCCAGATCTGAGATTAAAGCCTCATTGAGTCTCCAAGTGTAGGTAATGGGGGTCAGTTTAATAAATTTTGTGGTGAAGGAGGTCATTTGGTGGTCTGACCATGTGCAAGTGTGGATAGAGGCGTCAATAGAATTAGCCAGAACCACTGGTGTAGCAAAAATGTAATCTAATCTGGCGTAACTCCTATGGGGATGAGAGTAAAAAGTAAATTCTCTTCCCTCTACATTATGAGCTTGCCAGGAGTCTATTAATTGAAAGTCCACAAGCTTCCGGTGGAAGGATTTTGGGAATGCCCTTGAATTAGGGGAGTTGGAGCTTCTGTCTAGGGTGGTGTTAGCTACCATATTAAGGTCCCATCCTACAATAATATGTGGGGAGTTATATCTGTGTAGGAGATCAAAAAAGGTTGTAAAAAAGGAGACAGAAGGGTCACATGGGGCATATACACTAGCTATTGTGAGATCACGGCCATGTAAGGAGCCCTTCAAGATAATAAATCTGCTTTCTTTATCCTTATATACATGCTGCACCTCTATTGGCAGTGAAGCATGTAAAAAGATAGCAGCCCCCCTAGCTTTAGAGGAGTGAACCGTAAAAAGTGCCCGAGGAAAGGCTCTATGAAAAAATTTTGGGTGTGAGGCTTCAGTAAAATGTGTTTCCTGCAATAGCAATATTTTAGTCTGCATCTGCTTGTAGGCTGAAAAGGCCTTCCGTCTCTTCTGAGGCAAGTTCAAACCTTGCACGTTATGGGAAACACACCTGATAGCCATGTATGGGTAACAGAGGAGAACACTTCAGACCCAAACCAAAGATAAAAAATAAAACAAAAGGAACAGTCCCCATGGTAGAACGCTCCCTCAAGGGATGGAAGGACCACCCTTCCCCCCCCCAGACATAAGCAAAATTAACCATTTGCCGACCGTCAACCGCAGGTTGACGGCGACAAAGTGGGTCGATAACGCAAACCGCCGTCATACGGCGGCGGCTGCGAGATCGCGCACTGTGAGCGTGCGTGCGCTGCCGGAGGTGCGCCCGCACTCTCACTGTGTTCGGAGGGGGCCAGGGAGCGGGTGCGGTGGACTCGATCTCCGCCGGCCACCCGCGATCCCCCCCGGAGTGAAAGAACGGAGGTCCGTGTAAGTAAACACGGACCTCCTTTCTGTGAGAGGGGGAAGGGCTGTGATCACAGCCTTCCTCTACATGGAAGCTGTGATCACTTCCCTTCCCCTGCTAGGGCAACCCACACACAGTTAGAACACGCCCAGGGAACACAGTTAACTCTTAGAGCGCCCCCTGCAGGTTAACCCCTTCACTGCCAATGGCATTTACACAGTAATCAGTGCATTTTTATAGCACTGATCGCTGTATAAAATGCCAATGGTCCCAAAAAAGTGTCAAAATGGTCCGACATGTCTGCTCTAATATTGCAGTACCGCTAAAAATTACAGATTGCCGCCATTACTAGTAAAAAAAAAATAAAAAAATAAAAACCCCAGAAATTAATTCTCATCATCCGTAAACGCGGCCACTTTTGCGCAAACCAATCAATAAACGCCGATTGTGATTTTTTTTATCACAAATAAGAGGAAGAATATAAATCGGCCAAAACTGTTGAAAAAAATGTTTTTTCGTATTTTTTTTTTTGTATTCGTATTTTAGCAAAAAGTAAGAAATTAGTTTTTTTTTTGCAAAATTGTTGCTTTTCTTTTGTTTATAGCGGCGACCAGAAATGATGCAGCAATGATCAAATACCACCAAAAGAAAGCTCTATTTGTGGGAAAAAAAGGACGCAAATTTTGTTTGGGTACAACGTCGCACGACCGCGCAATTGTCAGTTAAAGCGACGCAGTGCCGAATCACAAAAAGTGCTCTGGTCCTAAAGTGTGAAATCCTTCCGGGGCTGAAGTGGTTAATGAAACAATGTTGTATATAGTGCTTGCAAGAGAAATTACATGAACAAGTCAGAGACCACTGCGGCCACATATATCCAAACTTATAGTCCCAGAATATCAGAATTTCCAAAAATTAGTGCGGGTCAGGATGAAAATCAAATCCTGAAACAAAAAACCACAATCTGAGACTATTAGGTCTCAGACCTAGCAAAAAAAATAACCAGAACCAATAGAGGTAAGAGAAAAAATGAAATGGGCAATAAAAAACCATTAGTGGGTTTCGGTTACCAATGCCAGGTAGGGAAAACATGCATCAGCTCAGGGGAATGGGCTCCTGAATATCTGCAATTGAATAAGAATAAGAGTGCAGCAATGTCGAAAGGAACAAGGATTATCATCCCAGCCATCCTTGACCCTCTTCATGACGGACACGTCTGCGATTGCGTCCCGGGGAAGGAGTGTGCCAGATTCGGGATGGTCTCGGGGTCAGTTGTGGGCGTTGAATAGCTTCAGCCTCCAGGAGGCCTAACTTTTCCAGAATCTCCCGGCCCACGATCAAAGTAGTGGCTACGTATGTTGAACCATTGTGAGGGACCACCAATTTGAAAGGGAAGCCCCATTTATATTTAATCCTGGCTGATTGAAGTGCTGCTGTAATTTCTTTAAAACCCCTTCATTTGTCCAAAGTGGTCGGTGAGACATCTGGGTAAATTTGGTCTGTGTATCCATTTAGAGTGATCCAAGGGGTGTTCCTTGCTGCTCGTAGGATCTCTTCCTTGATCAAAAAGTCCTTTATGCAAAGAATGATGTCTCTCGGTGGTTTGTCTGCTGGGGGTTTAGGTCTCAGAGCTCTGTGGATACGATCGCAAGTGAAAGCCGCAGAGTCACATTCCGGCAGTAAAGATTTGAATAGCTTGATTGCCTTGGGGATCAGTTCGGTAATAGTTTCGGGAACTCCTCATAAACGAAGGTTATGCCTTCGGTTCCGGTTGTCCAAATCTTCGATCTGCGACTGCATTTGAGTGAAGGCTGCGGACAAGGCTTCATGTTCCCTGGAAAGATCGTTGTAAGCTAAGGCTAGCGCGTCATGCTTCGTTTCAAGTCTATCCTTTTGGCCTCCCAATACGGCAATCTCCTGCGATAGAGCATGGGAGGTCTTATGCAGCTCAGATTGAAATTTAGCTGCCAGCTTATTATACATAGCTTCCAAACTAGCATCTAGATCCACTTTAGATAGAGCCATGGGGTACTCACATGTCGATGCTTGTGGAGAGCCAGGAACTTGTGGCAAAGGAGAGGCCAGGGTGTGCTGTGTATGGGCTGGTGAGGCGGCGCCATTTTCAGCCATGCTGTATTGCTCTCGGGCCCGCAACAGATAGTGTGTTAGCGACTTTTTGAGGCATGCACCAATGTGAGGAGGAACGAGGGGTGATAGCAGAGGTGATAGTCCGTGCAGGAATGGCCCTCAAGGAGACCCTGTGAAGAACGGAGCTCTCAGCTCAGGCGTCCATTCCTCTCCGCGCCGCGCATGCGCCCCGCCAAAAAATATTTTAAGCTCCTCCATGGTTAGGCGTCTCCATTCAAAAGGACAGGCATAGAATGAGTTGGGGTTTTTCCGAATGTGTTGTTGGGCATAAAGGTTTGTCTGGTCCACGATGCTTTGTAATAGCTCATTAGGAAAAAATAGATAAAAAAAAAATCAATTTTGGAAAAACCTTCCGTGTTGGCCTGCACGCCTGGCTGTGCTGTAAAAGGGGGGATTGTGGATGACACTGTGCTAGAAGGCAGCCACTGTGGGTTTGCCAAGGAATCTGGAAGCTGGGTTTGGGCCCGAATTCTTTGCTGTGAAATTCCAGTGCTTGTACTGGGCCTCTCTTCCTGTGGTCTAGCTTCGTTGGCATTTGCCGATTAGCCATTAGGGTCTCTGGATCTGCTGGTAGCTGCCTCGTCTTCAAACCATCTTCTTTTCCGACGGACTACTTCTGCCTCAAATTCAGATGATGGTACCTTACCAGGCTAAGTAAAGTATACTATGGTTTGAGGTGTCTCGTCCATAGACAGATTACAGAGGGAGAGTAGGGGCTCCCCAGCCCATACCCGAAATGCGGACAGAAAATTGGACTATCACGACACCATGGAGTAATTAATGTATATAGCAAAAGAAGTTAAAATACATCAAGATTTTTTATTTATGTATAAAAAGTAGATCTGTAGACAGAGGACAAAGTGCATTGTTCACAGACATTTAAAAATTTACAACAAAATTAGTTACACCATTCTGCCTTCTATCCCCCTTATGTATAAATAAAAGGGAGGTGATGGATTCAGATGGTGTCGAAGTGTAAATACTGTGTGGCCACTTATAAATAAATGTAAAAAAACATTTTTATTAACACATTTTTATTTGTCTCTTCCAGGGCATGCTTGGTGGCCCCTCGGGCATCAGCAGTCTCTGGATTGGTTCAGTGATGTCCCGGTCCAGAAACACATCAGCACATAGCAGTGTCAAAAGGGGTCGAAGTAGCACACCTCTCTCCTGGCTCTCCCAGACTTCCACCTTTTTTTGCTCCTTCTGCATCTCGCCCTTTCCCTGGGACCTGCAGTCCTACACAGTCTTTGTCCCGGCCAGGTTCCCTTTCCTCGGACTACATTTCCCTAGAATTGCCTGGAGTAAATGGACCAGCTTTTGCTTTTCCTGACTGCCAGGCATTGTGCGGGTCTCTCCTCTGGCAGCTGCAGCACATTAGTGTTTGTGTCTCCCCTCTCACTGTACTACCGCAAAGACAATGCACAGAAAGGGAGAGGGAGAGCAGTAGTAGCAGTATGGAATGGGTGATGACCCAGGGCTGTGCAGCTACAGTGACAGCAGTGCCACTCTCAGGGCTACATTTGGAATTTATGAAGAATATCACAAGCACTCATAAAAAACAGTGTCCAAATAATGTGAGAAATGTAGCTACTTGCAACAGATTCATTAACATGCCAGAAATTTGTAAATTAATTGGTTGTATGGAATCATTATAGGGTTGACACTGAGGCCAAAATATCTACATAGGCCACTCTGTCCACAGAGCAGCTCAGTAATTCTGTGCTGTGTTCTAAGCTCCCTGCCAAGCCAATGTGCCTGTCACACAGACAGATGCAGCAAGCAAACCTCTTCAGTGACTGGATGGCTGCTTTCTTTCAGGTTTGCCAGCCCCTATCAGGTCTGCTTCTCTTTAGATTGATAGTAGGTAGAGCCTGATTGGTGATGCTGAGAGGCTAGTCCCCCATCAGGTCAACCTATGTTGTAATTGACAACAACGGCTGTTATCTGCCTACTGTCGTCCGCTATCAATCACAAGGAAGGCAGACATGATGGGGAACTGATCTCTCAGCATCACTCATTAGGCTTCACAAGGGACAGAGATACTATGAACTAGCATCATCGGTTGCTAGGATGCTGATGGCTGCATGAGTCCTAGCAACCAATGTAGCTACGTGGCCCACCACATCCTAATAATTAGTGCAGATATGGTGGGGTCACAGTGCAGTCAGGCAGCTCCAGTAGGCTCATTGTAATTTAAGTCTGTCTGTGTATTGTAATGCTGCTAATTACATTTCTGAAAAATATTCATAGGCCCAACTCTAAGCACTCTGGACTTGACAGCTCAAGAAAGTAGTCTCTGTACGTCAACTTAGAGTTGATTTTAACTACCTGTACTGCCCTCTGCATTGGGTGGGTGCTAGTGGAGGATTTTTGGTGTTAGAGTAGGTAAATTTAGTCAAGTCTAACTGTTTTGATTCTGGACAGGGGAGTGGCCAGGGGAGGACTGGAAACTGCAGGAAACAACACCCCTTGGTTACCCCTCCTCTCTTCTTCAGAAAGTTCTGGAAGGGGAGATGAGGCTTTCTGATGTATGTTAAGGAGCCCTAACCAATCCCCAACCTGGATTGGCAGGGGACAGGCCTCCTTAATTACTTCAGCCTGCCCAGTGGGGGGAGGAGAGTTTGGGTGGAAGTTTGGAGATGGAGACGAGGTACTGAGCCTGTCGAGACCTTGAGGGAGCTCCCAGTCTGGGGGGGTGACCTCGGCCTGGGGCTTGGGTGTATCCAGAAGGTTGGAGACTCTGGAGGAGGCATATGTGAAAGCCAGCAGAGTAAAGCAGGAGAAGTGTACTTCAGAGAGGTCTTCAGGAGAAGTCCACCGGTGTTCCGTGAGTGACACAGCCCAGGGAAGTGAATATACACAAGCAGATTGGGAGGAAGACAGTCTGGAAGAGGTGAAGGAGGAGACTGGGACTTGCTGTCATGGACAGTGAGTAGATGGGCTGGGAGTTGTAGTCTATCGGGGCTAGCTAGCACCAACAAACTAACTTACTATACAAGGGGAACCTCAACCCCATGCCCACAAAGGGTGGTCCAGAGGCCTGGTAAATTTATGCCAGGTCTCACATGTGCTAGCTAGGGCGAATAAGACAATATGGAGGCCTGGTAAATATCCTTCCAAGCCTCACCTGTGCTGAGCAAGTGTCGTGCAGGAGAGAAGAACAAGTAGAAGCAAGTGTTGTACAGGAGAAAGGAACAAGGAGAAGCAAGTGTTGTGCTGGAGGAAGAAGGATCATGTATATACTGAGTTTATATAGAGGTCCAGTGTAAAGAATTGTTGAACTCTGGGCATCCCATGATCACCCCTACCCCATCCAAGTTCAAATCCCCTAATAAAAAAACAAAGAACTAGCCTGTTTTCTGACTCTGGATGCCAGCAGGAGTGTGATTGAGTGCAATTGTGAGCAGGTGAACCACAATAACCACCCACTCCCCATGGGGGCTATTAGCTACATGCAGTATCTCACAAAAGTGAAACACCCCTCACATTTTTCTAAATATTTTATTATATCTTTTCATATGACAACACTGAAGAAATGACACTTTGGTACAATGTAAAGTAGTGAGTGTACAGCTTGTATAACTGTTCTGACTCACCTACAAGGTCATAAAGTTTATCTTCAGCATCATGTAAGGTTTACACTGACCTGGTGATCTTTTTATCCCTTGCATCAATTCAGACAGCTTAAACTCAATGAATAAACTCACAGAGCTGGAGACAGACGGTGAAAGCTTTAGAATGTTCCGTTTAATGATGCATACTCATAGGTAGAAAAACAATGAAGTTGTAAGCCACATGGAAATGTGTGCATGAAGGCAGCATGCTCATAAATGAAACCAGAAAGAGAGAAGGGGAGGGGATATACAGAACTACGGTGGAAGAAAAGGTTCAGCTTAGACAGAGGTAGACAGCTTAAAGATACAGAGCATTAATACACCTAATAATACACACAGATTTCCCCCTGTCGGTGATAGGATGAATCAACTTGATAAAAATGGTATGGGCCCCCCAGCTTTTATATGTCTTCCATAACGCCCCCCTTTGGATTTCAGGAAAATGGTTTCAGAAAATTGACTCTCAGTTTCGAGCCTTCATATGGGGAGGTAAAATTTACCCTACAATATGGGAAGGACCAGAGAGGCCTGGCGGTCCCTCATGCCAAATATTACTATATCGCCTCCCAGATACAACACATTGGAGCATGGGCATTGGAAGACCCCCACGACCCTGTTGGTGGCCTGTTACTGTCAAGGGGATCACCATTACCCCTACGGTCCTGTCTAGAAGCAGGCTTTGCACATATTCAGACAGACTTCCCGACGATCCGACTCCTGAATATGGTTTGGGACTTTGTTAGTCGAGCAGAGGGAAATGGGAGAGGGATCTGGAACCGATCAATGCGGAGGACTGGAATTCTTGTTTAGAGAATGCCCCCCTGGTGTCTGTCTCAGCTTCCCAGAGGCTGTCTCATATGTATTTGCTCCATAGATGCTATAGAATCCCAGTACAACTTCAAAGGTGGGGGGGGGGGGAGAAACTCGCCACTCTGTCCAAAGTGCCAGAGGGAAGAGAGAACCCTAATCCAAATGCTCTGGCGATGCCCTAAGCTATTCAGATATTGGTCTGATGTGATTGGCATCATAACACAGGTGTACAAGTATCCCCTTCCTAGGGACCCCGTGCCATGTTTGCTGGGCGCCCTGGACGAGGAGCTGACTACACCTCAGGAACACCTAGCAATACTGAGATTGTTATATATTGCCCGTAAATAGTGTTGAGCGAACCCGGACTGTAACGTTCGGGTCCGTACTGAACTTTGGGGTGTCCGGGATCCGGACCTGAACACGGACATTTCAAAAAACGTTCGGGTTCGGGTTCTGGTAGTTGATCACGCATGTTGAATAGCTGCAGGGCAGCCAATCAACAAGCGTTTCACTGGTTTGCCCTTAGAAGCCATCACAGCCATGCCTACTAATTGCATGGCTGTGATTGGCCAGTGCACCATGTGACCCAGCGTCTTTCTAAGCTGGAGTCACTTAATGCTGCAGTCACATGCTCTCTGAGACTCTGGCAAGTGTAGGGAGAGGAAGCTGCAAGCGTTTTTGTGAGGGACAGATTGCAGACATTTTAACATCTGATCCTGCATCCTGAGATTACTACTACTGTTGCTCTGAGGGACAGATTGCAGAATTTTGAGATTTCACATACTGCTGCTTTGAGTGACAGATTGCAGATCAAACCCTGCATAACACAACAATCGTTACGATCGTACACAACCAGCGGCGGCTGGTGTGGGAGGGGCGCTGGGGCGCCGCCTCCCAGCCGGCAAAAGAAAAAAAAAAGTCAACCCCGCCCACCTGCAGGTGGCGCCGGTACATTGACTTTCTTTTTTTTTTTTTTTTGGCTCCTTGGCTGTCACATGACAGCCAAGTAGTGAGCCTATTGGCCGGCCATTAAAAGCTATGAGTGTGCGCTGAGCAGGTGCACACTCATAGCTTGATTGGCTGCCCTGAGCCTCCGCTCAGGGTGATTGGATGCCTAGCCAGGGGCGGGTCACTGTGGGAGCGGAGGTGACTTCCGCTCCCACAGAGACCATGAGCGCCCGGGGACCGACGAGGGGGGGGACAGCCGCTCTCCATGTGCCGAATCTCTGCAGACTCCAGCGCGCTCTCGCATGCCGAATCTCTGCAACAGAGCTGCCTGCTGGATGGGGTAAGTGCGGGGGACGACGACTCTGAAATGTACCCCACCTGTGTCACTGGCTGCAAACTGACCCTCCTTTGTTACTGCCTGCAAACTGCCCCTAATGTGTCACTGGCTGCAAACTGCCCCCACCTCTGTCACTGGCTGCAAACTGCCCCTCCTGTGTTACTGCCTGCAAACTGCCCCTAATGTGCCACTGGCTGCAAACTGCCCCCACCTCTGTCACTGGCTGAAAACTGCCCCTAATGTGTCACTGGCTGCAAACTGCCCCCACCTCTGTCACTGGCTGCAAACTGCCCCTCCTGTGTCACTGGCTGCAAACTGCCCCCACCTCTGTCACTGGCTGCAAACTGCCCCCACCTGTGTCACTGGCTGCAAACTGCCCCCACCTGTGTCTCGGTCACTGTGTCCACCCCCGTCAAA
>BLSH010278179.1:904848-918089 GCA_018402905.1 Glandirana rugosa | reverse complement strand
AAGTGACCAAACGGGAATCTTCGGTAGTGTCGGTACGGATGATTACCGTACCGACACTAACCGGTCACGTAGTACACTGGGTCGGAGCACAGCCATGCCATTAGTAGGCATGGCTGTGATGGCTTCTAAGGGCAAACCAGTGAAATGCTTGTTGATTGGCTGCCCTGCAGCTATTCAACATGCGTGATCAAATACCCAGACCCGAACTTTTTTTCAAATGTCTGGGTTCAGGTCCGGGTCACGGACACCCCAAAGTTCGGTACGAATCCGAACTTTACAGTTCGGGTTCGCTCAACTCTAATTGTGGGCAAAAGGCCATACCTCAGATGTGTAAACAAGGCTAAGCGAATCAACTATGCATGAAAACATGGGAACTGGGGCGCAGAAAAATAACAGCAGGTGCTCTGGACTAATCACTCTAATCGCCAGTTTTAACCAACCAATGAGGGAACGCCTCAACCTGCGTGGATGAGAACCGTGGGTGATAAAAAAAAACCTTTTTACGCAATGGCAGGCCGCCGGAGGCGCGCTCGCGCACTCACTGTGTTCGGGGGGGGGGGGGCCAGGGAGCGGGTAGGGCGGACTCGATCGCTGCCGGCTACCCGCGATGCCCCCCCTGCAGTGAAAGAATGGAGGTCCGTGTAAGTAAATACGGATCTCCGTTCTGTTAGAGGGGGAAGGGCTGTGATCACAGGCTTCCTCTATATGGAAGCCCTCATCACTCCCTTCCCCCAGCCAGCCCAGCCCACACACAGTTAGAACACGCCCAGGGAACACAGTTAACCCTTACAGCGCACCCTCCAGGTTAACCCCTTCACTGCCAATGGCATTTACACAGTAATCAGTGCATTTTTATAGCACTGATCGCTGTATAAATGTCAATGGTCCCAAAAAAGTGTCAAAATGGTCCGACATGTCTGCTGCAATATCGCAGTACTGCTAAAAATCACAGATCGCCGCCATTACTAGTAAAAAAAAAAAAAAAAAAATTCTCATCATCCGTAAACGCGACAACTTTTGCGCAAACCAATCAATAAATGCCAATTGCAATTTTTTTTTTACCAAAAATAGGAAGAATATAAATTGACCAAAAACTGATGGAAAAAAAAAATTATTTTTTTTTTATTTGTATTTTAGCAAAAAGTAAGAAATGTGGGTTTTTTTGCAAAATTGTCACTCTTCTTTTGTTTATAGCGTGATCAGAAATAGCGCAGAGGTGATCAAATACCACCAAAGGAAAGCTCTATTTGTGGGGGAAAAAAGGACGCAAATTTAGTTTGGGTACAACGTTGCATGCCCGCGCAATTGTCAGTTAAAGCGACGCAGTACCAAATCGCAAAAAGTGCTCTGGTCCTAAAGTGGGAAATCCTTCTGGGGCTGAAGTGGTTAAATAGAACAGTACCAAAGATGGTGGCCAGTGGTCTCTCACCATTTAGAAGTTTGTTGTGGAGTCTCCTCCATCGCATGGGTGTCTGGAACACTGGACAGATAATTAGCTCGCCTCCTACAGTCTCAGAGGGTGATGGTATCGACTATGATCACTGTTTCAACAATCCTAAGCCGTGACCTGGCAGGAAGGAGGTAGCAGTCTGGCAGCGGGGCTATGCAATGAAGGCAGATCATAGCTACTGGGAAGGTAATGTATATAGCTTTATAAAAACATCACAGCACCCTGCCTAAGTACTCTCAGAAGCCATCAGCCCCATAGTGGGCTGACTCTTTTGAGTAAATACCAAAATGCCTGGATGCTGAGCCTCAATGACTTCAGCCAGGAAATGAGTTGGCCTCTATTGGACTTGTTGCAGTTTCTAATGCATGCCGTGAGAAGCTCACAGTGTGCAGTGAAATTGGAGTAAGCAATTGCAGTACAGGAGAGAAGCCTGTACAACTTTGCAAGACTGAAGGTAAGGCTGGAATTCAGCTTTAATAAATACATTGTATTATATAGTATTCTGAACCTAAATCTAGAATAAAAAATAATTTTTAGAAAAACTGTTTGCTGTTGTGTTTTTAATTACATGTTTTATATATTGTTGGTTCCCTATATTAGCCTATTTCTTGCCACCAGAAACAACATGCTTTGATGCTTTTATTTATTACTATTAATGAGGCGTAATGAAACTATAATTATATTTCCATATAGAGCTTGTGGCTTTGCATCAAAGCAAATGATGGGTTAAATGTGGAAAGGAAACAAATGCTTAATTTTCCATAAAAAAATACATTCCCACGTTCCAAACATCCAGAAATTGCAACACATCTGGGGAAATTTGCTGGGAGAAAATAAGAGGTTATTGGTTGTCCATCAAGGGCAAGGAGATAGAAAAAAAAAAGTCATGGCCCGCTGAGATCAGTGTAATTTAGACCTGGTGTGAAACTTCATTCTGGACCTGATAATTAGCATAGTCACACTCAAGCTTAATTAGCTTTGGGACAGCAACATCACTCTCAGCACAAGCTCACGCTGATCATGTCATTAAATGGGGTTTTACCCAAACCAGAGCAAACTTAGACACCAGATAAATGGCTAGGTTTTGTTCAATATGGAGCATCTTTAATATTTCACTTCTTACTAAAGCACTGTAAACAAGATGCTAATTGGAGAAGGACATACCCTCAAGAGAATAAGTAAATTACACCATAATATACTGAACGCTCCTGTTACTCAATTCTGCATCATGCCAATGCAGTAACACATGCTGTTTTTAATGGGGGACATGGCAGAATGTTCCTAAGTAGGATCTTCAGTTAGGCCCCTTTCACACTGGGGCGTTATTACAGCGGTAAAGCGCTAAAATTACCGCTGCAATAATGCTCTAAATATTATTTTTATGCATCTCTATGGATGCTTTCAGACTGAGGCGTTGCGCTAGCGCAGCGCTTCAGAAAATCATGCAAGCATGACTTTTCAGGAATGTGGGGAGCGGTGTATTCACCGCTCCTCCACCGCTCCTGCCATTAAATTGAATGGGCAGCTCTCCCGTAGCGGCTGTACACCGCTCCGGGAGCACCGAGCGCCGGCACTTTTAACCCCGGTTTAACCCGTTGTGGGGGGGTTAAAAGTGCCCCGCACCTCCCTGCATAGAGGCGCCGTAGCGCCTCTATAACAGCGCTAAATCCCCGCTGAGACTAGCGGGGATTTACCGCTACCGCCCGCCAGCCCCAGTGTGAAAGGGGCCTTAGAGATGACCTCCCACATTTCCTCTACTTTTACACATTTATACCCCCTCCATTTATATTTTCCTATTCCATCAAAAATAACTTTGATCAAACCTGTGCTTATCAATGCAGGGCAAAACAATAGGTTCACTTTAAATATTGACTCCCTAGCAACACATACTTTCTTTCCAGAGAGGTAATACTCAGTACTTCCAAGTATGAAAAAGCCTGTGACTTACTCCATGGGACAGCACTAGATATTGACCCAACACTGTGACATGGGGCCAAGGAAATAGTCCTGTGTAAAGCCTCGTACACACGGTTCGATGGACGTATGAAAATGGTTGTACGACCGCTTGCTGTACGATCATCCGACCTTTAGTAAGTGCGATTAGAACAGGTCGTACAACAGGAGTTGGATGAGCAGACTAGAAAACTTTGGTTGTAAAACAAGCGGCCGTACGACTGTTGTACCGTGTGTACAGAGAAGTTGGTCCAACAAGTTGTACCTGTAAAACACGCATGCTCAGAAGTCAGGAACGCCCGGAAGTGTCAGTTCGTGTAAACCTATGTTCTTAATTCACAAATCACATTCACCTGAACTTCCTCTTTATATGCTCGTAACACGTCACCACTAGGGTTGCCACATCATCCCTTTAATCCAGGACACATATGAATTACACAGGATCTGTGGCTAATTTAATGCAGATGAGGCACCAAGTGAGTTTAATTACCACCTTAATCAGCCAGAGAACCTGTGTCCTGGATTAAAGGGATGATGTGGCAATCGTAGTCACCACGTTAGGCTTGGTCGTATGATCGCTTAGTGCACGTCAGTATGCGAGACACAACAGCCGACATAAGATTTGGACGTCCGGTCATACGACTGTTGCATCATGTGTACAAGGATTTAGTTACAAAAGCAGATCCAGCTTCCCTTGATCTTGAAGGCTAAACAGTGTGGCGGCATAATTGTTACATACTGCTAGGGGACAGGGCTGTAATAGGGTTGCCACCTCATCCCTTTAAACCCGAACACATATGAATTACATAGGTTCTAAGGCTAATTTAATGCAGATAAGGCACCAAGTGAGTTTAATTACCTCCTTAATCAGACTCAGAACCTGTGTAATTCATATGTGTTTGGGTTTAAAGGGATGAGATGGCAAGTCTAGGCTTTAACCACTTCAGCCCTGGAAGGATTTCACACTTTAGGACCAGAGCACTTTTTGTGCTCTGGTGTCCTGGGTAGCTTAGACACTCATGGACATCGTTGGAGAGAGAAGGGGCTCAGGTAAGTGATTAGGGGGGCTGGGGAGAATGCTACACACAAAAGGTTTTTCATCTTAATGCATAGAATGCATTAAGATAAAATAAACCTTCGGCCTTTACAACCCCTTTAATACACATATGAAATACATATAAGGGAACTGTTTTATCCGTCTGTGGGTAGGTAGGCAGTAGTGTGAATGTTTGTCATGTCTTCCATGTTTTCCCATTAACTCGTTGGGCGCCAAGTGCTGTGTGGATTCTTCTGGGCAACATTGAGCACTTGGTTACAGGGTCACTTTACACACACGCAGGGTACCTCTGTTCTATGCTGTCTCCATCAATGCCCTGGCACAAGGCCAAGGCTACTGTGGGGGAATACTCAACCAAGGCGGACCTCTACTCTTAGAGAGGGATGCACACCATGTACACTGGCATGGTAACTGTTCTCCAGTTAACTCTCAGTTCCCCATGACAATGTACACCTTCACCGTAACTTGCATTTAGAGGGGCACGCTGAGCCCTTGTCCACATCCACCTGTCCAGCATTTTCCACTACTACGCCCAAGTAGCAGAGTGTGCTCCACACGTGCACTTAACCTAACTCTTGAACCTTCTGTACCTCTGAACCTCTGCAGTGCAATTTCCTCCCATTGCTATGGGAGACAGACCACTAGCAAAAGGAGTGCCAACAACATCTCCCTCGCTGCTAGAGGCCGTACCACCTATAAAAGGTACACGCTATTGACAGTTCCCCAATGTTTATGATCCACTTGTTAACTGTGTGTGTGCCAGTCACTTGCAATACACCTCTCCTATAACTTCAGACCAGGCAAGGACAATGCTTCCATACTTTACTTGAGAAAAAGCAAACATGAACATTTCTTTTTTTTTTTTTAACAAGAGAAATTTTTATTAAGAATAATAATACAATTACAGGCAGTGGTTAAAGCACATTAGGCAGTTCAGACATAGAGTGAGTATTCCGTCAATATACAAGTTCACATCTTATCCAAAGCTGAGTAGAGGAAGAGACATACAGTACCCTACACGATGGGGAATACAGCATACTGTGAGTAAAGTAGGGAAATAGTAGAGGAGGGGAGAAAAAAGGGGGGGGGGGCGGGGAAGGGACCCATAGAATAGGTACTCACAGTATAACGTTAGGATCTCTCAAAGGCACATCCACCACCATAGAGCCCCAAGCGTCAATCCAGCCTGACCATATCTTATCAATTTTTTTCGGGCAGTTCCTATTAATGTACGTAATTTTGTATAGTGACAAGACGGAGTCCAGGACCAACTGCCATTGAGCCACCGTTGGTGGTAGTGTGTCTTTCAATCTAAGGAAAATTTCTCTACGAGCATAGAAAGTGGCATATCCCAGAAACAACCTAGTATACCTACTTACAGTTGGGTTCACAATTATATTCAGGAGCATTATTTTAGGATCTGACTCAAGGGGTAAATCAGTAGCCCGGTTTATGTCAGCCAGAAACCCTGCCTAGTACACATCCAATGTCGGACATGCCCATACCATATGTATTAAGGAGGTGGCCGGTTCACCACATCTAAGACATGAAGCGGGGACTGCGGGGTAGATCGCCGTTGGCCTCTTAGGGGTGTAGTATGCCCTATGCAGGAATTTTCTTTGGAGGAATCTATCTCGGGCGGAGATCATGTTGGTGACAAAGGAGGACACACGACCCTCCCAATCCTCTTCCGTCAAGCTAGGGAGATCTTCTTGCCATTAAGCAAATTACCTTTCCGACTCTTTACTTTGGGCCAGGGAGAGTCGGAAGTATATAGAGGACAGAGGTTTATTTATGAATTTGGCGATAAGGAGACCCTCTAACAGATCAGACTCCAGGGTAAGGAGGAGGGGAAACTGGCAATTAAATGCATGGCGAAGCTGAAAGTAGCAGAAATACATCCATTGTGGTAGGGCAGATGTAGCCCTAAGTTCCGCAAAGGTTCGCAACCTACCATCGGTCACTATGTGTTTGAGCTTCACTATGCCTCTAGTAGCCCAAACCTGGGGATCTGGGATGCTATTCAAGTGGGGGAAATTCGGATTGGGCCACAGGGGGGAGAATGTTCCTGGAGAATGGTAATGGGCTCTAACCTTGTGCCATACCATGATAGTGGTACACATCAGTGCAGTAGTCTCAGGATGAGACCGTGCGCCACGAAACACCAGATTACTAAGGGTAGAGTACGATCCAATTATGGCTGCTTCTAGAGTCAAGGCCGGGTTATCCCTGGGTTGGGAGAACCGCCACCAGGACCGCCACCCAGAAATATTGTAAAAAATTTGGTAAAGCCAGGCCACCTTGCTTTGGTAAAGCCAGGCCACCTTGCTTTGGTAAAGCCAGGCCACCAGGCCACATCTAAGAAATGAAGCGGGGACTGCGGGGTAGATCGCCGTTGGCCTCTTAGGGGTGTAGTATGCCCTATGCAGGAATTTTCTTTGCAGGAATCTATCTCGGGCGGAGATCATGTTGGTGACAAAGGAGGACACACGACCCTCCCAATCCTCTTCCGTCAAGCTAGGGACATCTTCTTGCCATTAACCGAATCACCTTTCCAACGCTTTACTTTGGGCCAGGGAGAGTCGGAAGTATATAGAGAACAGAGGTTTATTTATGAATTTGGCGATAAGGAGACCCTCTAACGGATCAGACTCCAGGGTAAGGGGGAGGGAAAACTGGCAATTAAATGCATGGCGAAGCTAAAAGTAGCAGAAATACATCCATTGTGGTAGGGCAGATGTAGCCCTAAGGTCCGCAAAGGTTCGCAACCTACCGTCGGTCACTATGTGTTTGAGCTTCACTATGCCTCTAGTAGCCCACACCTGGGGATCTGGGATGCTATTCAAGTGGGGGAAATTCGGATTGGTCCACAGGGGGGAGAATGTTCCTGGAGAACGGTAATGGGCTCTAACCTTGTGCCATACCATGATAGTGGTACACATCAGTGCAGTAGTCTCAGGATGAGACCGTGCGCCACGAAACATCAGATTACTAAGGGTAGAGTATGATCCGATTATGGCTGCTTCTAGAGTCAAAGCTGGGTTATCCCTTGGTTGGGAGAACCGCCACCAGGACTGCCACCCAGAAATATTGTAAAAAATTTGGTAAAGCCAGGTCACCTTTTGTAAGAGGTAACTGTAGAGTGGAGATGGCCAGTCGTGGGGGTCTCCCACACCACACAAAAGATGATATGATACTCTTTAATTTCCCAAAAAAAGAGGCCAGTGGAATGAGAGGGGAGTTGCGAAATAGGTATAAAAACTTTGGCAGGTATACAATTTTTTTTAAGATTCACTCTGCCCACGGGGGAGAGAGGGAGAGATCTCCAAGTCATGCATTTCTGGGGAAAGGTTCCAAGTAATGGCTGGATGCACAAGTGTAAGGTGCAATACTTAGACTACAGCAATCCCACCTGTATAAAAATGGCAATATATTATACCAATGAGTAGAAGTACTGGCAATGGGGAAGGGCAAATAAGGCAGCAATATAGTCTAAAAAGTTGGTAGTCCATATACATACACACCAGAGGCAGCTTTCAGGGGTGAACAGGATTACAAGTCCATCAGCACTGTAAGAAGACACAAACAAGGGGAGAGGCGTCTCTAAATGTAATAAGTTGAAGTAAATTTATTGTCCTGGTGATGGAACAGCTCAAAGGCGGGATGAAACCGAGGCTTGGGGAGCAAAAGATGATGCCATCAGCCCAAGCCTCGGTTTCATCCCGCCTTTGAGCCGGCTGTTCCATCACCAGGCGGTGATAACGAGATGACTGGAGCATAGCACGGTCTTCCCTGTGACTCCTCGGCTGGATTGGCTCCCCCTCCTCCCTCGGACGGCTGCTGTGCATGTTTTTTACTCCCTCAATGTGTGTGTTTTTTTATACCGTTGGTCAATAAATTTACTTCAACATATTACACTTAGAGGCGCCTCTCCCCTTGTTTAAGTAATGGCTGGAGATTGAGGTCAAAGTATGAGGATAGCGAGGCCTGCACCACCACACCCAGGTATTTGAATTCCGTGACCCAACTCAAGGGGGTATTCGTTTGGGGGGGTCTGAGGAGTGTAAGGGAAACAGCATCGATTTCTCCCAGTTAATATTTATACCCGACAGGGACCCAAAGCAATCCATAGTCCGAAGAGCTGCTGGAAGAAAGGAGACATCCCTCAAAAAGAGGAGAGTGTCATCCGCATACATTGATATCTTTTCCGTCACCACCCCAATCTGTATGCCTTCTATTGTAGGTTCCGGCCTAATCCGTGCCACCATAGGCTCCATTGCTAATGCAAAAAGACCCGGGGAGAGCGGGCACCCCTGCCTGGTGCCTCTGGTTAAGGGAAAAGGGGGGATAGAGAGTTATTAGTGCGGACTCTAGCCTTGTGATCATGGTATAAAAGCTGGAGCCACTTAATGAACCTAGGGCCAAACTCGATTTTACGCAGGACGGCCCAGAGGTAGCGCCACTCCACTGAATCAAAGGCCTTTTTGGCATCCAGTGAAGCTACCACCCCAGAGCCATCCCGCTCCATCCTGGATACATGGGTCAGAAGTCGACGGATATTTATGTCTGTTCCCCTGCCCGGCATAAACCCGGACTGATCAGCATGCACCAAGGCGGTTATAACCGTGTTCAGACGGCCAAAATTTTTGCATCAATGTTAAGGAGAGAGATTGGCCGATATGAGGAGCATTGATCTGGGGGTTTACCGGGCTTGTGAAGGGCCACTATCACTGCCTCCGACATTGAGGGAGGAAGAGACGACTCCCCTAGCGACTTCAAGAGCATGGTCCTAAACATGGGGAGCAATTCCTCCGAGTAGGTTTTAAAAAATTCCACTGGGAGGCCATACAGTCCTGCAAGGAGGCCACTGCTTCCTGTATTTCTTTCAAAGTTATGGGGCTATCCAATGCATCCCTAGAGGTGGATGTTGGGCATGGCAGGTCTATGTTGTCCAGATAGGCATATAACTCCTCATCTGTACTCGTCGCCCGGGATCTATATGGCTCTTCATAGAATGCAGCAAAGCAGTTATTAATACAAGCAGGATCCGTCACCAGCGTGCCACCTAGATCACGCAACCCGGATATAGACACAGGCGAGGAGCTCTCTTTGGCCAACCATGCCAAAATGCGCCCATTTTTTCCCCATGTTCAAACATCCTTTGCGATTGGTGTAGCAAGTGGATTTTTGTATTGGATGTACGAATTAAGTTGACATCTCGTAGCGTGGCCTGGAAGTTTGAATAAACCCGGGGATCACCTGAGAGGGAGAACTCCGCCTCCAGGACAGCCACCCTCCCCTCCGCCCGCTGCAGATCTACTCTCAGGTCCCGATGCACCCAGCGTATAAAGCACTGAAAACTCCTTCTGGAGAAAGCCTTAAAGGCATCCCAGTAGGTGGGCAGGGGTGTAGACTGATCAGCATCGTTCCAGTAGCGGATCATGTGAGACCGGTATGGTTCAGACACCCTAACCAAAATCTAGATAAGCGCCACAAGCAATCTGCAGGGGCGGTAGAGACACGAAGTTGTAGGGAGAGTGCTGCATGATCTGAGATCCCCCGTGGTAGAATGGAGATATCGCTGACCCTGGAAAGGACATACCCCCCCGCATACACCAAGTCTTTGCGGGAGAGAGTTTTATGTGAGGCAGAGTGGTAGGTGTACGGTCTCTGCCACGGGTAACGCCATCTCTACACATCCGTAAGATTGGATGCCTCCGCCCAGGCGACCAGGCCATTAGAGGCCTGCACTGCCGAGGAGAGTCTGTCCATCCCAGAATCTGGGACCATATTAAAATCTCCAATGAATAAGACGTTTTCAGTAGCATAAGACACAACTCTAGCCATTAGGTGGTGAAGAAGTTTAGCAGAGGATGGGGGCGGTAGGTACAAACCCACCAAGACTACCTCCAACCTGTCCAACATGGCATGTAATATAATATAACGACAGCCCAGGTCCAACACCAGCGCCAACAACTTGAATGGTAAAGATTTGTGGATTAGTACACTGACATCCCGGGAGTAATTAGTATGGGAGGAGTGATAGTGGTGACCCACCCATGGTTTCTTCAGACTCAAAAGTTTACTCCCCGTCAAGTGGGTCTCCTGGAGAATGTGGGTTCAATAGGTGGACAGAGATTGAAAGACCAGGGACCTCTTTAAAGAGGAATTCAGGCCCCCGGTGTTCCAGAAAACTATGGTACAGTCAGCCATAGGTGACGGGCATCAAAAAATGATGCTGAAATCTTATAAGGGAGACTTTGGAGCGGGACCCAGACCATCAAACAAAATAAATCATCCACATCAACACTACCCAAATGAGTTTGCTGTGCACTGCCTGTGAAATAAAAGTTAAGTAACCAGTAACAAAACATCCCAACCCACAACCTGCTCCCTTTCTCATAACCCAGGGTGACTATAGGACGGGGAGACAGTCCAGACCCGAGTCCCCTAGACGATTCCACACCCGGCAGGCAGGACCAAAGGCAAACTACCCCCTAGCCCCCTGTGGGGAGACACTATAGATGGGGGTGAGAGGCCAGTCCAGGGAGCCCCCCCAAGAAAGGAATCCCAGTCAGTTCACCACTCCCAGAGCCCAGGGGAGTCAGGGGGACAGGATAAGGTGCAGCACCGCCACCTGGGGTTGAACTGTTGCCTTGATGAGGGTGGGAGCGTGGTCCGACACCTCCAGGCAAATCAGCCTATCTGCCACAATGGTGATCAGGCCAGGGAAATACACCCCCTCAGGAGCTCAGGAGCATCTGGGGGGCAAAGGATGGCACTAACCTGCCCGCTGAAAGCAAATCCGTAGTCCGGATGGATCCCGATAGTAGGCCGTTCCAGGGAGTGCCGATATCGTGGGGAAGGCCTCAGCTCACTAGTCACACAGCGGCTGATCCAGGAGGGCCGCCTCCGTTCAGGGCCCGGGGAGCTTGGATCACTGATGGGACTCCCCATCTTCCTCCCGCGATTCATCCTCCATCCAGATGGGGCCGGGCAGCACGCCGGTCTGGGTGTCAGCGGCAAGGCCTCAGCTCCAGCCTACTCGTGCGGCGCCGGCAGGAGATTCCTCTGACCGTCCAGCTCCTCGCAGCCCCAGGATAGGTGCAGTGTCAGGGCATATCAGGGACACCCAAATGTGGAGCAGTAGCACCCGCAAGTTGTGGATAAAAGTACCAGTCCCCGGGAGCTCAGGCACTATGCGACCGCTTCCGTCACCATCTTGGACACACCCCCAAACATGAACATTCCTAAGTCCAACATATAAGTACAAGGATTACTCCTACATCATTACTCCTAACTAAAGGCTTGTGTGCTGCCCCAGTATATCTGCAAAAGTGTATTCCAGTAATCATAGTCCTTCAGAGGCACTCTCATGCAAGTCCTTTGGAGGCATATGTCTGTGCTGGTGTCTTCAGGGCGAACCCCAAGTTGAAAGTCTCTACATGCGAACAGTAATGTACGGCACCCTTCTGCTGCTCCGGGTCTTATCCACCATATCAATCCCTTACGGGGTTTCACAGCCCACAGTTGCACTAGAACTTTCTCCCAATGCTCTGCTCGGGGGAAGGAAGGAACTTTCTGAGCCAGACCATGGACCCAATATATACCACACAATACAAGTGGGCTGGACTCAGGCAAGAATCCACCAAAAAGACCTAGAAACCTGACATGGTGTTAACTCCTACCCTCCCAGCCCGAGACAGCACCTGATTAACAGTTTCAACCTGCCTATACGCCAAAGGGTTTATATTTCTGTTTGTCCAGTTTTGAGATATACATAGTTTGGCCCCACCATACCGACCATCTGACAGGAGAAGAGACCTGATTTTTTTCTGCCGTAGTTCAGTAACACTTACTACCACTCTGTGACTATACAATGAAATAAGATTCATGGGTTAATTTCTCTACCCTTGATCTTCTTGAACTGAAGCACATCTAACTGGCTCCTTGTGCTACTACTCCCTCTCCCAGGCTGAGCTCTGTTGTACAGGGACTACTAGAAGTAAGGCTGAAACCAAGTCAAATTCAGGTACTCAGTATGTTTGTATTTAACCACTTACCAACCGGAAGGTTTTCCAGCTTTAGGACCAGAGCACTTTTTGCGATTTGGCACTGCGTCGCTTTAACTGACAATTGCGCGGTCGTGCGACGTTGCACCCAAACAAAATGTGCGTCCTTTTTTTCCCACAAGTAGAGCTTTCTTTTGGTAGTATTTGATCGCCTCTGCATCATTTCTGATCGCCGCTATAAACAAAAGAGCGACCATTTTGCAAAAAAACCCAAATTTCTTACTTTTTGCTAAAATTCAAATCCAAAAAAAAAATATAAAAAAACATTTTTTTTCACCAGTTTTGGCCGATTTATATTCTTCCTCATATTTGTGATAAAAAAACCACAATTGGCGTTTATTGATTGATTTGCACAAAAGTGTCCGCGTTTACGGATGATGAGAATTAATTTCTGGGGTTTTTATTTTTTTTAAATTTGTTACTAGTAATGGCGGCGATCTGCGATTTTTAGCGGTACTGCGATATTGCAGCGGACATGTCGGACATTTTTGACACTTTTTTGGGACCAATGACATTTATTCAGCGATCAGAAATTTAAATGTCCACTGATTACTGTATAAATGTCATTGGCAGTGAAGGGGTTAACCTGGGGGGGAGAGCTAGGGGTTAACTGTGTTCCCTGGGGGTGTTATTACTGTGGGGGGGGGTGTCATTATTGTGGGGGTCCCTTGTGTCAATTGGGGATCGAGAGGGGGGGTCCAATTGGGGA
>BLSH010278179.1:871535-887440 GCA_018402905.1 Glandirana rugosa | reverse complement strand
GAACATCGTTTTATGTTTTCAAGACCTTACTCCAATGCCCTACCTAGTTTAGGTAGTGTCCGTGTTTTAATTTAATTTTGTGCCTGTGATGGATTTGATCCATCCCGTAACCTCATTCCAGAACTTTTGTATTTTGCTACAAGACCACCAAATGTGAATGAACGCCCCTGTATCTTTATGGCATCTCCAGCACCTGTCCGATTCATTAGGAAACCATTTCTTAGATTTTACTGGTGTAATGTACCACTGGGAATAGATCTTATAAGAGGTTTCTTGCATGCGGGAGCTTAGCGAGCATTTGTGGTTAAATATACATGCCTTCTCCCATTGTTTTTCTGTGATTTGTATATTTAAGTCTTTTTCCCATATGTGTTTATACTTATCAGTCGAATCGGGGTTGGGTCCGGAGATCCATTTGTATGCCATGGAAGTGGCTCCTCTAGTTGGTGTTTGGTCTAAGCACATTTTTTCTAATGTTGTAAGAGGCCTTGTCATTAGTTTTTTGTGTTTGTTGTTCCGGATGAAGTCGCAGATCTGAATATATGTCCAATAGTTTAGATTGTCTTTTGTTAAGGTTTTATTAAGGATGGGGAATGGTAAAATGTTATTTTTCTCAATACAGTCTATGGCTAGTAAGGGTTTGAGGTTGTTGGAGTGAAGCCAACTTATATAATCCATTCCCGGCGGGAATTCGGGGTTGCCAGCAATCGGTGTTAGGGGACTGGTGGTTGATGAAAGGTTGTGTGTTTTAGCCATTTTTTGGCAAATTTTGATTGTGGTATAGATTAAGGGGTGTGATCTGATTTTCTTGGGGAAATGTTGTGGAGAGACCCACGGTAGGAATTTAGTGATTACATTTGGAATTATTTGTTCTAGTTTAACCCAATCTTTGTTGTTGGAATGGCAATGCCAATCGATAAGTCTAGTAATATGTGTTGCGTAATAATAGTTTTTAAAATCTGGTATTCCCATGCCTCTTTTATGTTTGGGGTAGTTTAGTTGTTTTAGTTGAATGCGGGGTTTCTTGTAAGCCCAGATAAAGTTCCTCGTGGCCTTTGTTAATCTTTTAAAAAAAACATTGGGGATATTGATGGGAGCTGCATGAAAGAGATATAGAAGTCTGGGTAGAACCGTCATTTTTAGTATAGAGGCCCTACCGAACCATGAGAATTGTTTGATATTCCAGGCTTTGAGATCTGTTTCAATTTTTTTGAGAAGGGGAAGAAAGTTGTATAGGTAAAGATCTTTCAGGTTAGGTGTCAGTTTTATTCCTAAGTATTTGAGGTTTGTGTTTTCCCATTTATATGGACAATTGCGTTTAGTGTTTTGTTCTGAAGTTGTTGATAGTGTTATGTTCATAGCTTCAGACTTGCTGCTATTTATTTTAAAGTTAGAGATGAATTTAAATCGTTGTAGTATCTTGTTCAGGTTGGGTATCGAGATATGTGGTTGGGAAATAAAGAACAGCAAGTCATCTGCGTAGGCTGCTAGTTTGTATTCCCTTTTGTCAAATTTGAAGCCATGTATATTGGGGTTTAAATTGATGGTTCTTATTAGGGGTTCAAGGGTTATTATGAATAATAATGGGGAGAGTGGGCATCCCTGTCTAGTACCGTTTTTTATGTGGATGGGATCAGATAGGAAGTTGTTGATTTTTATTTTTGCTGTTGGGTTATCATATAGGGATTTGATCCATCGCATCATTTTGTTACCCAGACCGATATGTGCGCATGTGTTGAACATGTAGTCCCATGCTACTCTATCAAAGGCCTTCTCCGCGTCTGTTGACAGGAGAAGGCCCTCTGATTTATCATCTCGTAGTCTATGGATTAAATTTATTGCTTTGATGATGTTATCTTTAGCTTCCCGTCCTGGCATAAAGCCAACCTGTTCTGGGCCAATGATTTTTTCCAGTAGTGGTCTCAACCTCCCGGCTATAATTCCAGCCAGAAGTTTGAGATCCACATTTAAAAGTGAAATCGGTCTGTAATTTTGGCATTTATAGTGGTCTTTGTCTGGTTTCGGTAGTACCGTTATTTGTGCTGTTAAAAAATCCTTAGAAGGTTTATTTAGAGAGTTAAGTGCATCAGTTAGAGGTCTGGTAAGAATGGGTTCAAAGGTTTTATAGTATATTGAGGTGAGGCCGTCGGGCCCGGGGCTTTTACCGTTTTTGAGATTCTTGATAGTGTTTGATATTTCTGTTGGAGTAATGTCTTCCTCCAGTTTTTTAACATCTGTCTGGGATAATTTGGGTAGTTTACTCTTAAGTAGAAATTCTTGGATTGTTTTTTCTCTTGGGTTTGGGTTTTCCTCTCTATCTTTTTGTGGGGGTATGTTGTATAGTTCGGAATAGTAATCTTGGAAAGTCTTTGCTATTTTTGTTGTATCCATGATTTCTGTGCCTTTTTTGTCATGTATACAACGTATGTTGTTTGCGATTTTGGTGTCTTTCAGGGCTCTTGCTAGGTATTTGCTACCTTTGTCTCCATGTTCGTAATATATGTTTTTTTTTAGGAAAAGGGCTCTTTTGGTTTTTTTATCTAAAAGTGATTGGAGTTCTTTCCTGGTTTCCAGGAGTTCTTGTTCGTTTTGGATCGATATGGATTGTTTGTGAGTGTTTTCTAAATGTGTTATTTTTGTGAGTAGGTTATTTATAAGTGATTCTTTTTCTTTTTTTCTTTTTGCTCCCCATTTTATCAGGGTGCCCCTGATGACGCATTTATGTGCCTCCCATACTGTCAAGCATGAGGTGTCTTTGGGATCGTTAATTTGGAAGTATGTGGATAAATCTTGTCTCAGGTGTGTTTGGATCTCTTGGTCTATAATCAATGCTGGATTTAGTCTCCAATTGAAGGATCTTGGTTCTCTAATTTTGGGTTTTAGTTGGATTGAAATTGGAGCATGGTCCGAAAGGAGTATGTTACCAATTTTCGCGTTTTGAAGGTCTGGGATATCCCTTTGTGTGATGAATATATAATCGATTCTTGTGTATCTTTTATGAGGATTTGAAAAAAAAGTAAAGTCTTTATCTTTTGGGTTTATAAGTCTCCAGGTATCAGTCAGAGTTAGAGAATGGAGGAGCAATTTGATTTTTTTCAAAATCCTATATGTAATGCTGGTTTTGCCTGATGATGTGTCTAGTTGGGGGTTCAAAGGTATATTGAAGTCCCCCCCTAGAATTATGCATCCCTCGGCAAAGCTTTTGAGTTCATCTATCACAGATTGACAGAAGGAGACATGTGCTTTGTTTGGAAAATATACATTCGCCAGGGTAGTAGGTGTACCTGCTAGTGTGCCCTTTAGGAATATATATCTACCCTCTGGGTCTGCAAGAATTTTTTCTGTTGTAAATAATGAATGTTTGCTTATTAGAATTGATACCCCTTTGGTTCTGGCATGGGGATTAGTCGAGTGGTAGGCTTTATTAAAGAAGTTATCTGTTAGATTGGGGATTTGTGAACCTTTAAAATGTGTTTCTTGAAGGTATACTATCTGTGGTTTAAGTTTTTTGAGTTCCCTAAGTATTTTTTGTCTTTTTTCTGGTGTACTGAGTCCATTTACATTATGTGAGATAATCGTGGGGTTGTTACCCAGGTTTGAGTATGTCATGGCAGTAAGGTGTATTGTGTAGAGTTGTGATTGATTCTCTTGTTAGATATGATGGTAGGGTTAAATTATGTTTCGGATTCTAGATTTCACTCAGTTTTTGCTTCCTCTGATTCCGTCCTGCAGTGTCAGAGGGAGCTAGTGTTTTAGACTTCGGGTGCTGTTCAGAAAGGTTTCTTTCTATTAAAGTTGTGTACTTTTCTATTGGGGGGTCGTGGGAGTGGGTTTTATGGCGGGGGTGCTTGTGTTATTAACGTTGTGTCGTGTGGGAAGGTGAGGTTTTATTAATTTGTTTGTATATTGGTGAATCACCACTTATCCCATATGCTTTTGTTTAAGTGATAGTTAGTAGGCATATGTCAAGATGTAATTTCTACAAATCTATATAAGACAGCAAAATCGTAAAGAGAACTGGATGACAATAACATTGATCTGGTGTCACCCAATGCTCTTCATCTATCAGTGGTCAAATGGCTTTGGTGAACGAGCCAGTTAAGTACGTTAAAGCTGTGTGGTGGGACCCGAGGGGGGGTAGACGCCAAAAAAAAAAAAGAAAAAAAAAAAAGGGAATAGGTTAAGGCGTCCCCCGCCTCCCGTCCTCCACACAGCCGGAGACACCAACATTTGTTGCAACCATGTAAATAAAGGTGTTTCTATTAGGAAGAATGCGTGTGTACCCCATCCAGCTCTGCATCTCCAATCGTTCTTTTAGTCAGAACAATTATTTGTTATAACAGGTAACTGGTTTTTAATCATCATTATGATATTCTCAAGTTAATTTGATGGTAATTGTTCTCTCTTGTTTATCAGGTGCAGAGGTGGATGTGATACAAGTTAAATTTAAGCTGGAACTCAGCTTTTTAGGTAAACTGCATTAACAACTTCCTCCATTAAAGGGGAGTGAATATTTATTTTGTTAAATTTAGTGTTGGCTTAAGGCTGAGAGAAGTGATGATTATAGTCTTTTCTTCTCCCCACTCTCTCAGTCTTTTTGAGTGTCCTAGAGACTTTGAAGCTAGATTTGCTTCAGATTTTGGTTAGTGCACATGTTTGTTGTGTCCCAAATACCTTTCAGTGTAACAGTAAATGTTCAGTTCGGTCTTTTCTTTCTCTTCTTCCTTGTGGTGGAGGCAGAGTCTGGAGTAGTCTCTTTTCAACAAACAAAGGGCAAAAGAAAACAAGGCCAGCATTAAGAAAAGAGTTACAATCTGCCTTTTATCTTAAAAGTGTATAGACCAATAAGTTGCTCATGTTCTAGACAGGTCTCTATGTTTGGGACTGTAAGTGTTGCTTCATTATGATTATTATGTCTTATCTCCCATTCTTTTGAGGAGCTTAGGTGAGATGTGTCAGTATGGTTGTATTCTTTTCTTTCCTTGTAATGTTGTTATATAACTGTTTTTATAACAGATCTGTAGAGTTCAGGGAATATCTGGGCTCATTTTGTTTTGAGAATTTTGTTGATAGGGTGAATTCTGGATCAGGATCTATTTCAAAGACGGTTGTCTCTTGTTCTTGGGGTCTTGGAAGCTGGCGTGTCCATGTTCTGGCTCTCGTGCTGTTTTTGTTTCTTTCCTTTTTTGAACGGGGATTTATGTGGGGTGGATACTGTAGAAGCTGTCAGAGAGGTGTGTGGTAGCGGGTCTCGGAATTCTTGATACCATTCTGGAAGGTCAATTATTTCACTTTGTATTGCTTCACAGAAGTTGGGTATGTCTTCTGGTGTACGTAGTAAAATCTGTTTACCTTCTATTGTAATCTGTACCGCAAAAGGGAATTTCCATCTGTATGGTATCTTCTTCTCTTTTAGAATTTCCAGCATGGGTTTAACTGCTCTCCTGTTTTTCAGGGTGATAGGTGACAAGTCCTGAAAGAGCAATATAGTCACGCCATTGAACAAGATTTGGTCGTTTTGTCTTGCTTTCTGTAAGATTTCTTCTTTCAAGGGAAAATTGTTTAGGCAGCAAATTATATCTCTGGGGGGTGCTGTGTCGGGGCCTTTAGGTCTGAGTGCTCTGTGCGCCCTTTCAAATTCGATCGTAGAATCAATTGGTCTTTCCAGCAGGTTATTGAAGATGGAGGTCAGGACCGGTTTAATTTCTTCCGTATTTATTGTTTCAGGAATGCCTCTGACCCTTATATTCTTTCTTCTTCCTCTGTTATCCAGGTCCTCCATTTGTCTGTTTAGGGTTATTAAATGTTGGGAGTGCGAGTAAGCTATTTTGTCCAGTCTTCTTATTGCTTTGTCCCTTTGTGATCCATTTTTTTCAATGAAAGACATTTGCTCGGTTAGAGTCTGGATTTCTGTCTTGAGATCTGTCAGTGCAGAGGAGAATGATTTCTTGATATCAGCAGCAATCTCGGTCATATCTCCGTAAGTTAAGGGGTGGTCAAGATTTGTGTTATTTCCTGCAGGGATGTCAGAGGCTGCCAATGATTCATCATCAAAGTCCTCTTCATCTGTATATTCTTGTACTTGGTGGGTCTTTGATCCAGTCATGTTTCTGTTTTTCTGAGATTGGTTTTTAAAAATGTCTGCTATATCAGGGCATGTGGAGCCTGTTAATGATCTTTGGTATCTGGTTTGTGATCCTGATTGTGAGCCCGTCTTCTGGGGTTTGCCCATCTTGCTAAGTTGTGGGACTGTGTGGTGATTCTTTGTGCTATATTAGCAGTGATACATTGTGGCTGCAATCTCAGTGCTGTAATCTGGGTGTACCAAGATGGCCGCTTGTGGAGGAGGTGAAGAGCCTGCTAATATCTTTGCTTTATGAGCTTTCTTAAGTATTGTCTCTGGGAAGTTAAGGTATCAGCGATAATATGAGTCTCTGTTCTTTTGAAGTATAGTGCTGACTCCTGCTTAACCCTTTGTGAGCCGCGCTAAGGGAGCGGTGGTTTGATGGGATCAGTATCAGGCCTATCAGGCCTCAGGCACCGCGTTCTTGCCAGCGGTGATCCGCTTATTCAATGTGGGGGAAGAGAGGCCCTTTGTGCGGCCGCCGCCGTCAGCTCTCAGCGCGATGTATTGCACGCGGATGGTCCAAAATCTAGGCCGGTATCAGGATGGCTTGGGCCTAGCGATGTGGCGTGGAGCGGTCGGGCCGGGTGTATATCTCCCGTTTCCCTCAAGGCTCTGTCATAATAGGGGTGTCAATGTGTTGGTAATGGTAAGGGGAGTCTTTCAGAAGTGGTATTTTATCTCACCTCTTCTTTATCTTCTCGGATTGCTCTGGGAAAAGTCTTTGTGCCTGGAGCTGCTCCAAAAGACGTCCGCCGCTCGTCCCTGCAAGCCACGCCCCAATTTTCTTTACATTTTAGAATAGGGTCCATTGAGAATGTGCATCATTTTATGGGTGCCTTGACTGAAAATAGGTTGAGAAACACTGGTATATACTACTAGTAGTATTTTAACAAAAGGAGTAATCAGCTGAATGATTAGACAGAGTGTCATTGAAACTTACCGTTTGGCAAAGAGCATATGTACACTGCAGAATAATACAAAACAAATTATGAAAGCTCCACAAACATGGATTCGTCACAGCAATGTCTCTATCAGGGCAAAATGCGGCTGCATAGCATAGTCTGCTTAAGACCGTTTAGCAACAGAGAGATTAGCTCAGAATCACTACTTCAGTAAAACAGTTCAGAACGCAAACAGCTACTTGCACTTATTCTCATAAACAGCATCCCCAGTGAAGTCCAAGGTGGCACTGGTAACCCAGGCAAACAGCTGGAGGGATCCCAAACCTGTGGAGGGGCGCTACCCCACTGGAGTTATGATAGCAATTGGAATAGTGCTCCCCACATTAGCTGGGTCTTCTGTAAAAGCTGCCTGCTATTAGGCTCTGGCCCGGCTGCTGACATGCTGGTTCTGAAAATGAAGGGCCAATCACCTGGCTGCAAATTGCTTGCCGAGCTACCCCAACCTCATCAGGTGTGGTCTCTCTGGGTGAGGGAAACTGATAAACTTACCTTCCCTGTGTGTGTCCAGGAACCCAGGGAGTTGTGGGAAATGAGCCTGTACCTACACCTGGTAAGTAAATGGGCACTTGGCTGCCCACTTGAACTTAAATTTAGGCCTCTGGGAGCACTTCAGCAATTGAGTATCAGTCCCATCTTCCAGGGCAAAATGAGATGCATCTTTCTCTTCAGGTGGGTCTGTAGATGCGGGTTCAGGGGTCATGGAGGTAAGTTGGGTGCCCATTGGGCAATGTAATATTATCAGGATCCATGGCTTCTCCTGGGGGGAGTCTTGAAAATAATAGTGGAAAAGCAGGAGACAGCCACCACTACCCTCTGGTGGCAGAGATGTTCGTGGCTCATGAACTTAGACAGTTTCTTCAAAAACCGCCTTATGAGTCTCTTTGTGGGTCTCAATGAGTTTAATGAGTTTATAGTGAAGGCATCTCAGTTTATCTACGCTGGATATCATATAATGGCACACTTGGAATGGGCTGTTGTAAGACAACTTCAGGGTCATCTTTCCATTGTGCTTGCAAATTTCTTTAAAGGTGCTAGTCTAAAGGTGCACACAAGCAGACTAGTCAGACTAGCGCTCTGTCCCAAAACTGAACGTCAAAGTCTGATGCCTTCAACTCTCCTTGCTCCACCCATGATATGTCAAAATGTTGGACAGGTGTAGTTTCCACTACCAAATCCAGGAAGTTATAGCGTATTCAAATTTTTCTGTGGGTCCTCCTCGAGAGTATTGTCAAAATACCATGGTAGGGTGACTACTTCGGCCAAGTAATGGGTCAGTTTCTTTTGTTTTTCAGGAGCTAATTCTCTAATCAATTGTATCATGCCCCATTGCTTTGTGGGTGGAACAGAGTAGTGTGCAACTTCCTAATGCCTAGTCAGTGACATCAATCTTAGAAATACTTGCTTTTCTAAAAAGGTTCCCTGGTCTGACTATATCTTCTGCAGACAACCATAAGAAAGGCAGAAGTGATTCCACACTAACTGAACAGTAGTCTTGGCAGTCTGGTCATGGGTTGGTATTACCATTGCAAACTAAGCAAAGTGGTTCCCTATTACTAGAACCTGATGGTATCTGTCTTCTGACTTGTCAAGTGTAAAAAAAGTCGAAGGTCAGTAGTTCCAGTGCTGCAGACATGTGCCAAGTCAGAGGTCGAACTCAGCCTCAGCACCCTTTTCCACTGAACAGACTACACAGTGGAGGGACACATGGGAGCCACCCCACTAGAACTAGGGCACTCGGATATTAATAAAGGAGGTGCTACTCACAGTAGATGGGCTGTCTGGAGAAGCTGCATACTACTAGACTCTTGTCCGGCTGATAGTATGCCTGTTCTGACAGTGGAGGGACACTCATTTGCAGCAGATTACTTGATCAATTACCTTTATCCTTAGCAAGCATAACTCACAACTTGTGAACTTAAGAAAGAGGATGGAGAAAGCATGTGCTGTGCAGAATGGGCTGCACCGAAACTGGGCATAACTAAATCATGCTCAATATTGGAAGTGGCTTAAAGGAGCATGGTTAAATAGAGTCTGATCCTACTATCTGTATACACTGCACTCCAAATCCCTTGCAGATATGTGTGGGTATACAGGTTGTCCCCCAGCACCCAGGTATCAATGTGGTTATACAGGGCCCACCAGTGCCCAGGTATCAGTGGGTATACAGGGTGCCTCCCCTGGCCCCCAGGTATTAGCGTGGATATACAGAGTGGCCCCCCAGCACTCAGGTATTAGAGTGGATTAACAGGGTGACCCCCAGTGTCCATATATTAGTGTGGGCATACAGGGTGCACCCCAGTACCCAGGTATCAGTGTGGGTATACAGGGTACCAGTATCCCTTCCCACTCACAAGCTCTTATACCTGGGAGCCGACTCAGCACTTAGAGTAATAAAATAGACCAGGCCCAGTCCCCTGCTACAGACAAGGAGAGAGTGATAGGGCTTTGGCCAATAGAGATGCGCACAAACTGGCTAGTGTGCAATGAGTTTGGCAGCGGGTGAAGCCTTGGAACCGGTGGGTAATGCACACATAGAGTGTTAAAAGGAACATGCCTTCCAGCACCCAGCACAGGCACACAGTTTGGAATCACGGGACTGTGGGGTTTTGTTTAAATTCTGGGAAAATCCAGCCGGATTAGGGATGTTTGGATGGTGTGGCCTCCCTGATCTACTGAGGCAGGGAATCTGAGAAGCGTATCTTCCCTGGGCATGTATAGGAACCCAGGTCATGGGAAAAGGAGTTAAAGTTGCATCTGAACATGGTGATTAAATGGGCAACTTTATTTTTGTCCCTGGCAAGTTTGCAGACCATTCCATTTAATTCTGAAGTTTAGTCTCTAGGATCACCTGAGGGGTTAAGTCTATTTTCCATCTGTAGCGCCCCATAGTATAGGTGCATTTTCTAGCAGGGTTTTTGGCTAGGAGAGGTAAATTTAGTCAGGCCTGGCTGTAATGTGCAGGCCTGAATGTTTTGATCTGGGTCGGGAGGAGAGGCTCAGGGAGGATTGGGTGGACTTAACAGATGAGGTCACCAGAACCTCCCACTTCTTTCTAGAAACCTGGGGAAGGTTTCTGGTCAGAGAGACTGGGAGATAGGTGAAGCCATCTGGAGTATTCTAAGGAGCCCTGACCAATCCCCAAGCAGGATTGGCAGGGGGCAGGCCTCCTTAAATACTCTGAGTCAGCCCAATCTGGGAGGAGTAGTGTCTGGTGGAAGTCTGGAGATGTAGCAGAGGTGCTGTGGAGCAGGCCCCTGCCCGGGAGGTCGCCCCCAGTCTGGGGAGGGTGACCTTGGGGCCTAGGGGTTCGGGTGCAGCCAGGAAGGAGAGTGATTCCTGGAGCCTCACAGGAGGAACAGCAGAAGTGCTACAGGAGGAGAGAGACTTTAAAGAGACGGTCCCTGGGACTAGAGGAGAAAGTGCTGGAGCAGGCTGGGAGAGGAATATTGGATAGTCTGTGGGAGCCTTGGGAGCCAGTCAAGGGAAGGGAGAGTCACTACCAGAGAGCAGGTCGATGGGACCTGGAAAAGGATGGGCTGGGAGTTGTAGTCCGTCAAAGGCCCGGCTAGCAGTCAAGTACTTTGCTACACATTCAGGGGCATGTGATCCCTGGCCTGTAATGGGTGTTTTTGAGGTCCTGCTGATGCAGAGTAGGCCTGACCATGTGCTAGCTGAGGTGAAGAGAAAGGTGTAGAGAAGTCTGATAAATTTCCCTTCAGGCTGGAAATTAAGTTCTGAGCTGGAGAGAAGCAAAGAAGTGTAAAGCTGTGAGTTCTGTGTAGAGAGAGAACTGTAAGAGAGAAACGGTCAGCAAGTGAAGCGCTGGAGAGTTGTGAGGAGTAACAGTCTGCAGAGGTACGGTCTGCAGTGCAAGTGCGCATATTCAGGACTGTATATGGAGTTTGTGTATCATAATTCTTTGGGCATCCCACAGTCATCCCTTATCCCCATCCAAGTTATATCCCCTAAATAAAACAACAAAAACAAAAGCCGGCCTGTTCAGTGTCTCCGGATGTGCGAAATATGGTGTGATTGAGGGTAGCTATAAGGTGAACCACTACTACCAGCCACTCTCAAGGGAGCACATGGCTACATTTGGGGGGTCATTTTCTGGGATTACCTGTAAGGCTGCCAGTCGTCGCCCATAGCAAAAAGAGAACTGAGTCAGAGGAATGTGTAACTTATTTTATTGCCAATGTGGATTTAACGGGAATAAGGGCTGTGCGCTATGCTTTTGAACTGTGCTAAATAAGTGTGAAATTGACCATAGCAACCAGCGGGAGCCGCCAATAGTATTGCTGCCTGCTTACCCAGCCACTCCAAAACAGCACTGGGGACAGACACTTAGAAAAATACCAATCCTGCAGTTCAGTGACTTTGTTACCATGTGCTGTTACCTGTGGCAGCCATGCCGGGCGACCGTGCCCATGGATTACAAATATGTCCTGCGCTATGCCAAGGCCGGACATTACTTACTGGATTACAAATATGCCCCAGCGCTCTGCAAAGGCTGGGCATTCTGAACTCTTTGCTCTAACTCCTGCTAATAGTAAAGTATGCCTGAGGCCGTTCTTGTTGTCAAAGGAAGAGACTGTGTTACAGGTGTGCTTGCCAGCAAAACAGTGGCTATTACAAACTACTATTGCTACCGACAATCATCAGCAAAGTCATCAAGTCTGGACAAGTTCTGCAAGTGTCAGCGTATCTGCAAAGTTTCATCCTTCACACAAGGGATTACAGCTATGTGACATGCTTCAAGTCTGCTTATTGGGACTTTAGGCGCCAGTTAGTCTGGTAAAGTGGGGGTGGCGCCACGCCCTGGAAGAGTCTCAGCGCTTGTAGCCTGCAGCAGACACCACGCGGGATAAGATGGCGGAAGGTGGTCGTCCCTTACCAGCGCTGCCTTGGTTGTCAGATAAGCCAGGGAGGACCCTGATTGACACGGGGGTCCGGTTGGAGCCATGCGGGAGATTCGCATTAGGAGTGATTAATGGAGAGGAGCGGGCTGTGCCTGATCTGCCCGGACTACCGGATTCCGACTGCGGTCATCGCTGCCTTGGCCCGATGCGGCCATTGTGACGAGCCACTCACTTGGTTGGCGTCCGTGCAGCAGGGGCCACAGTACTACCAAGTGGACCTGTCATCAGGGAGATGTGTTCCGCAGCCGCAGAGGCCTTGGAGGGCCGGGTTGGGCCGAGTCGGGCCTGGTGTTGCTACCCAAGGGTGGGGAGGAGTTGCAGCTGAGTGACTCCCCTGTGAAATCAGAGGACGAGGGAAGAGAGGAGGAGGCTGTCATGGGCCGAGACCTGGCCAGGGACCTGGGTACCGTGAGTCCGGGGTCCCTGAAATGCTGGCCATAACTTACCCCATGACCATCCCAGTAGAGCTGAAGCAAGCATACAAGGGAGGAGAGTCCCTGGAGGAGCTAGCTGGGGATGTTGGGGAAAGGGTCATAGACTGGGGGTCACCCAGACTGGTAGCGGAGTTTGGGTCTCTAGAGCACCTAGGCAAGTGCTCATCTCCTAGTGAGGGGTCCGAAGAAGAGGATGAGCCTGGTCCCTCACCACAACCGAGCCCTGCACCAGAATTCCCCAGTATCAGCAGCCACCTTTTTTACAATAGGCCCTCCACTACCCAGACTAGAGTAGCCACATACCGCAAGCATGTGGTCAAGTCAGCGGACACTCTAGTTCAGCCGGGGATAGGAAAGGTGAAGAGTCTCCCGGTACCAGCGAGAAGTCCAGCGTAGAGTTGCTCTGGAGTGGGGCCTAGATTTCCCTTATGTGTCCCCCCCAAATCGTGGACATTGTGGAGAACTCCCGGGAAGAGTGGGAGAATGACATGACTTGGGAATACCTCCATGTGCCTAAGCCTTTGTGGGGACCTGGAAGCAGCCAGTGGGGGAGATTCCTGGAATTAAAGCAGGAACGGAGTCTGGACAGAGCTATCCGGAAGGACTGTGTTATAATCATAAAAGCAGGACAACCCGCAAGGGGGATAATCAGGTGAGATTGCCGGATCCCTATTACTATTATCCCTAAATAAAACAACAACAAAAAAAACAAGCCTGTTCAGTGTCTCCAGATGTGTGAAATATGGTGTGATTGAGGGCAGCTATAAGGTGAACTACTACTACCAGCCACTCTCAAGCTTAGGCTGGATTCATACCTGTGCAATTTTAGTGCTGTTTGCATTTTGCAGATTTGCACTTCAGTCCATTTAACATGATTTCCTATGGAACACGTTCTGCAGTGCAAATCTGCAAAATGCAAAAAGCACTAAAAATGCATATGTGTGAATCCAGCCTTACAAAAGAGCAGAAAATGTGTTTTTTTTTTGGTTTTGTTTTTAATTTTAGCAAAGGTGGGCTTCTCCTTTAAGAGGTTGGCAGTCCAATCTCACCCAAGCACTTGACAAAGGATATTTGTCTGAAACATGTAAAAATAAAAGCACATGAAGCTGTGACACACACCCTCATCCTTTGCATATACTGAAATGTATTATTCCATGTCAAGATCACTGTGTAAGGTCTCATTTAGACCACAATCCCTGACATTTTTCTTGCATGTGTGTTCATACTGAGTTTAAAAACTCGTCCAACTTCATCTGTTGTAAACGAGCCCTTTTGGCCCCATTTCACATGGTGCGAAATCCACTTTGCTCAGCAGGGGATCAGTTTATGCAGAGTGGACACTAGGGTTGCCACCTCATCCCTTTAAACCCGAACACATATGAATTACACAGGTTCTGAGGCCAATTGAATGCAGATAAGGCACCGAGTGAGTTTAATTACCACCTTAATCAGCCAGAGAACCTGTGTAATTCAAGTGTGTTTGGTTTTAAAGGGATGAGGTGACAACTCTAGTGGACACAGACACAGCCCTCTCTGCTCTATGGGCGTTCGGGTGCACATGGACCCACTAGGGTTGCCACATCATCCCTTTAATCCAGGACACATATGAATTACACAGGTTCTGAGGCTGATTTAATGCAGATAAGGTGCCAAGTTAGTTTAATTACCACCTTAATCAGCTACAGAACCTGTGTAATTGATGTGTGTCCTGGATTAAAGGGATGATGTGGCAATCCTAGGACCTACTGTCCATTTACACCTGACTGCCCTCCGATCTGCCTAGACGGAGGGAAACGGATCTCCTTTTGCTTTTTCTAGTAGACCGGATCTGATTGGGCAGGTGTAAATGAACACAATCTATTTACACCCGCTGGTCCATAGGGATACAGGGCCCATCCAAGCTAATCTGCCCAAAAAACTGACAGGAGGACCTGATCGGTACGCCAGTGTGACATGGGCCTTATGGCGATTTGTGGAATTGCCTTTGAAACTTGTATGATTGGGGGATTCTGCTAACAATTATTTCCATAAAACAAAACTTCACCGGTCTGGCTAGGTACATATACGTATTTAACAATGAAAATCGCACGTTCTATAAAATATAAATATAAAGTGAATAGCTGCTGTTTGCATTGCTCAGGTCAGCTCTGGGTAACATCAAAACTTCTGGTTGGGTTTGTGTAACCTCAAGTACTCCAAAATTTCCAGGTCATGCTTTTTTTTAACTCCTGGCAAACTAGAAGAGTACTTTAATACATTAGACTATTTAATTATGATTTAAATCCAGTTTTAGACTGTCAGCCACAATCAGGAACAGTAGCAGTGTTTTTCCCAAATCCCTAGTTAATTAGTGCACAGGAATAGACCAGTCTTCCTGCTCTTTTGCCACAGACAGGCTTTTATTTCTCCCTGAAATCAGAGCAGTTGATCCCTGTGGTGATGGCAGATAATTATCAGGGCTGGAATAGTCTAGCACTGCTAAGTCAGGTGCCCACACTAACGCAGTGTTATGTACACTCTGAATAAACAGAAGCTTAAAACCCTTTAGATCCAGGGAGGTATGACATTTCAATAAACCACAGTGCAAACACAAAAGCAGACAAACCCAGACTGTGCTAGAATAGCATGATTTAAAAGGCAAATAGGAGACTGCATGCACATTCCTGACTATCAATCATTTTCCTATTTAAATGGCAAGGCCGCTGTTTTTTCTCTATCAGCATAGGATAAAGTAAAGCTTGGTAAAAACAATAATTCACACAGACTGTGTACAAAATATGGGCACGGTTTACAGTCGGCTGACTGTAGTCTCAGCTTAGCAGTGTGTGGAGTCTCTGCTGCTTCACCCTGAAATGATTACTTCCTACAACTCCACCTGTTTTCTCAAAGGCCCTGCTAAGTTAAAGCATTATTAAACCCCTCAAAAAATAGAATAGATTGCTGCTTACCAATGCTTATGTGGTGACTGCATTGGTTTTCTTTTTTAGGCTTTTTTTCCCCCCTGTATTTTCATCTGGTGATCTAGTCGGTAATAGCACACTCTTAGGCCTGATTCACACCTATGCATTTTTAGTGCTTTTTGCACTTTGTAGATTTGCCCTACAGAACATGTTCCATAGGAAACCACGTTAAATGGACTGTAGTGCAAATCTGCAAAATGTAAAAAACACTAAAAATGCATAGGTGTGAATCAAGCCTTAGGGTGTCTTCACTCTGGATTAGGGTTGCCACCTCATCCCTTTAAAACCGAACACATATTAATTACACAGGTTCTGTGCCTGATTAAGGTGGTAATTAAACTCACTTGGTGCATTATGGATTATGGATACCATAAAAAAACCATATGCTGTGAAGATACGAGATGTGCAGCACCTGAAACTATGGATACTGGAAGCCTGTGCTAGCATTTCTCCTGCGGTGTTGCTATCAGTGTGTGAAGAGTGGGAGAAGAGGGTTGCATTGA
>BLSH010278179.1:860255-871476 GCA_018402905.1 Glandirana rugosa | reverse complement strand
AATAACTCATGAAAGAATAAAGTTACGTTAAAACCAAGCACACCATTGTTTTTCTTGTGAAATTCCCAATACGTTTGATGTGTCACATGACCCTCTTCCTATTGAAAAAACAAAAGTTGGATTCAAAATGGCCGACTTCAAAATGGCCGCCATGGTCACCACCCATCTTGAAAAGTTTCCCCCCTCACATATACTAATGTGCCACAAACAGGAAGTTAATATCACCAACCATTCCCATTTTATTAAAATGTATCCATATAAATGGCCCACCCTGTAGATGGACTAGCAGATTTATATGAACTTGACTAACAAATTAAAGCCATGCTTCAGCTAACACTTTTTAAGTAGTTACAGTAACAATTTTTTCGTTTAGGGAATGGTTTGCCTAAACCCTCTAACTGCCACTTTGGCTGGACAGCTTGTCCTGTTAAAAAATAAGAGACTTAGGCATGCCATATGTAGTGCTACCCCTGCACGAGCCGCTGGTGAATGTTGGTATCTTCCATCCTGCACAACCAGGCACACAGAATTATCCACCACACGCTGGAGACAAGAATCAGTCCCTGCAGCTTTATTTTTATGTTTATTAGGGGAATTAAACTTGGATATGGTTGAGGGTATTATGGGATGCCCACTTGAACAAACTCAGACTCTTCAGGGACACACACTATATACAGCCTATATATACGCTTCTCTTTCTACCTTCAGCACAATCTTGCTTGTAAAACAACAACTCCCAGGACCAGCTGGCACTGTATGGATGGTCTGACAAGAATGCAATCAGACCATAGCAACTGCCTTTTACAGGCAGGAACTGCAGTCCCCTTTGGTAGTGTAGCAAAAAAATAAGTTCCAGTGCTGTTCTACTCCTGTGCAATGGCAGCTGGTGCTCAAATTTCTTGGGGAGGGGGGGGCGGCCTGCGGCCCTTACCCAGCCTGCCATCCGACCACCACCAAACCCCCCTAGCACTCCCCCGTTGCGTTTGATCGATCAGCGCTAACAGGGGCAGCCCATCCATTGTGGGCGCTGCCCCCCCCGTCCATCGCTGCCTCCCCTATCCATGCGTCCGGCCCCTTTCAGGACACCGGGTGCATGAATTCCAATGGGGGTGTTTTTTGATTAAAGCCAGAGGTTCTAAAAGGCTTCAAAATATGGTGGGATCAGGGGGGCAGAGAATGCGCTCTCAGCCCACCCAGGTGTGTTACAACAGCGAATAAATATTGGCTGTTGCAACACTGATCCTCCTCCGGACCAATCAGGATGCGGGGAAGAGCCGCACACTGGAAGCCACGTGGAGGGAGGGTTGGGTGGTCGTTTTCTGCCCCCCCCAAAAAAACACCAGCCACCATTGGCCACAAACCTTCCACCACCCACCCCACCCTGGCCCGCCCGTCCCAGTGTCTCTCTCCCTGAGTCCTGGTGGTCTATTCCCAGCCCATCAGGAGTCCTGGAATCCGGCCAATGGGGTCTTAAAACTCCCCACCAATCGGGCCCTGATTGGCCCGGGAGGAGAAACAGGAAGACATTAGCGAATATTAATTTGCTAATGTCACACAACTGGGTAGGCTGTGGGCGCAGTGCTCTGTGATCCGAGCCCATCCTTTTTTGAAGCCAATTAGAGCCTCAGGCTCTAATCATGTGCTTCTAAAAAAAAAACAACTGCTGAAATCCATGTGCCCGGTGCCCTGCATGTAGATTAGGGGCAGGGCGCATGGATTGGGGTGGTGGTGCCCGTTCGCCCTGTATGAGCGGCCACCACTGCTCTTGTTGCTACTGATCCCAGCACAACCTCTTCTGGCACTGCCAGCCCACCTGGCTGCAGCTGCTCCTTTCTCTAGCCCTCCTGGCTAAGACTCCACAGCCCTCCCACACTGATTCTGCATCCATCTCAGACTGCTTTCACCTAGTCCTCTCAGGTATGCCTCTCAGTCCTCTGACTGTACACTCACCAGCCCTCCTGGCTGTCTTCCTTTCTGGAGATTGGCCTGGCAGTGTTCTCCTGCTGTCCTCAATCTTGCTCCCATGCCTCCTGGTCAGGACACCTCTGTGTGTCATGAATAGGGTCCCTTCCGCACCCGAGCCCAGGCCCAAGGTTACCCCCCAGACTAGGGGGCACCTCAAGTGCCCCGACAGCTTAACACTCCATCTTCATCTTCAACCCAAACTCCACTGCCCCAACTGGGCTGATCCTGAGTATTTAAGGGGGACTGACCCTGCCAACCCATCTGTTGGGGATTGGTCAGGGCCCTCAGAATACTCTAGGCAGCTCCTCCTCTCCTCCACTCCCATTCTTCTACAATTTTCTTCTAGTTTCTAGAAGTAGGAAGAGGTTTTAGACATACTGCCTGTGAGTCATACCAGCCTCCCTGAGTCACTCCCCTGACCCAAATAAAACAACACAGGCTTGGCTGCCAGCCAAGCCTGACAATTTACCTACACTGTACAAAAAACCCATTTACACTTCTAGCACACTAGAGGGTGCTACACATACATGTAATGATTCATTTATTTTTCATTCAACCAGCGAATCACTCCTGCTGAGCTATTGCATCCTGTGGCAGAATACAATCATCAATGTTGCCTTACAGGGCAGCTAGTCCATACATGGATCAAAATTTGGCCAGGTCCAGCATTACTGGCCAGATTTACTGGCCAGATCATCAGGTGAAAATAAGGAAAAAAGCCTAAGGAATTGTTTACACTTGCAGTTGGTAGGCGGTAAAAACACCACTGTGCTGTGTTTTTACCACCTAGCCCAACTGCTCGCTCTTAAGCTGCAAAGGCAGCGGATGGGGATGTACACATGCCATGGCAAGAATTACCCCCAGCTAACACAATCCATTCAAGTAAATTAAGCTGTGGGGGTGCAGCATTTTAGGAGGTTAACACAAGAACCTCCTCACTGCCTGCCAAGTGATATCTGACTGTGGGTTGCCCTAAAAGAGAAAATGAATGCAATCACCGCATCTAAGAATTGGTAAGCTGCAATATAATCATTTTTGTTTTTTTGGATTTAATACATCTGGACGTGGCGACATGTGTCCATACCTGCAAACTTTATGAGATGAGAAAGAGCGGCACCTTTTAGCTCAATTTAACGCCCCCAACAAACTTGCCAGTCACATGGACCAGAATGAAATATTCCACAAAAATGAATGATTAAACCCAGAAGTGATTTTTTCACCAAAACTTTTCCTTTATACTCACTTTAAAACAACAATTGCAATATTGTTGATGAAAGAAGTTGTATGAAAGACTTTAGCATAACATTTTTGGTAAATTGTGAATTTTTGTTAATAGAAGTCCATACTTCAGATCAAAAGAAGGACAACAGAGGAGAGCCAAGGGACAGAAGGATTAAGTTGCAAAAAGGAGACAGTTCTATATGTGGGGCAGTTAGGACCTAGGTATGTCTATTGTAATAATCAGTGTACGTTAATGTAAAAGTAGGCCCCGGTTCCGAATGCGTTTTAGCTGACTAATAGCTATTCAAGGCATGCTTATGCATTGCAGTAACATGTGGCACTTTGCGTGGAAAGCCATTTATTTACAATGACACTTGTAGCGCCAGTCCACAGCATGCCCCAAACTACAGCTGCATGGGCCGGTCTGTCACCACTGCCTTCACATAGAAGCTGTCATTCCCCTCTCCCTGGCTGCAAGTGAAGTGTGTGGAGAGAAGGAGAGAAAAGGACACAGACACTTGACAAGGCTGCATTTGTAGCCACAGCTGCTGAAGGAGAGTCTGCCCATTGTCCAGGACACTGATTGGCTGTATTGCAGCCTGGGGAGGAATGACTCCCCACCCCTCCTTCTTGCCTGAGGACTGTTGGGAGTTAGCAAAGACCTGTTGGGGAGGTAGTCCTCAGGAGAGACTGCAGCTCTGTGTGGGACTACAAAGCCCAGAAGCTGTGTGCTAGAGAGAGGAGCAAAAGGAAGCAGGAGCCAGGGCTCAGGGCACTCTCAGGGGAAAAGTGACTGGTGACTATTACAGTGGGCTGCTGCTTTGGAGACCCTCATGCTGGAGTGTTCACTGCAGTGTCAGTGAGAGAGCCTCTGCTGCCAAATCTACATGGTCACGGTGAGGGCATGAACCACTGCTGATATCAAAAGTTATGTGAGAAATCGCAATTTGCACGTCCTGAGTTGTTGCTGACATCCTCAGTTCCTTGAGAGATCGCCATTTCCAGGTCTTGAGTTGCCGCTGATGTCACAGTTCCTGGATGCTAGATAGCGGGAGGAGGCATAATCACAGACTCTCTTGCCCACTTTTTAAAGGGACAGTGTCACCCTACCTTAAGATTCAACTTGAGAACTTACATCCTATACTATGGGATCCCCTTTAAACTGGAGCAGTGTAATGCAGGAACTTTGGGCCCCAAAAATTAAACTACACTGGCCAGTGGAAGGTTGTTTGGAGATGCTGCACTTTTAGCTTACAATACTGCTGCTTTAGTTAGGACCTCCATAGTTTCAGGATTCAGGTGCAGAGACAATCAGTTATAGCTTAACTCAATAGGCTGTTTTGAAGAAAGAATCAAAGAACAAACTTGAATTTAACCCCGGGGGGGTTGACTTATTTAAAGTATTATTGACACAATAATAACTATCACCACTTTGGTTCAAAATATTATGCAATGTACACTATATTTCATAAACCCAACAGGTGCATATATTGCCCAATGTGAGTGGGACACAGGAGAACAAAGGAATGACTACTATAAGCGTCAGACCCCTCTCTACTGCTCACTCACATAAGAACAGTACAATAACAGGTAAACCGGTACAACTCCAGCAAACAGTAACTATAGCACTATTCAACCTGCTCTTATAGAGAGCTCTTTGGTGAAATGCAGCTTTGATAGTTTCAGCAAAATAATGACTTCCTAAAGTGGGGAAGGAATTAGGAGTAGTCCAGTGTTACTGTAAGATAATCCAATAGATCTTCAGCGAGCTATCTGATGCTTTAATTGCATGCAAATAATATTGGCTGATGAGGCATAATAGCTGATCCAAAAGATAGTGTATGATCAATAGACAGCGCTCTTATGGCAAATAAAACTGTAATTGACTTCACAGTGATCACTGACTTAGAAATGTGGAACTACAAGCAGCATCAGACTAATGAATAGCATGGATGTCTGTGTATAGTGTCCAGGATCAGTATACAGGAACAGATCTTTGAATAAAAGATAGTAAGAAATGTAAGGAAGCAATAATGTCTATACACAGTGTCTATTAACCACTTCAGCCCCGGAAGAATTTCCCACTTTAGGACCAGAGCACTTTTTGCGATTCGGCACTGCGTCGCTTTAACTGACAATTGCGTGGTCGTGCGACGTTGTACCCAAACAAAATTTGCGTCCTTTTTTTCCCACAAAGTTTTCTTGTGGTGGTATTTGATCGCCTCTGCGTCATTTCTTATCGCCGCTATAAACAAAAGAAGAGTGACCATTTTGCAAAAAAACCCAAATTTCTTACTTTTTGCTAAAATTCAAATCCAAAAAAAAAATATAAAAAAACATTTTCTTTTACCGTTTTTGGCCGATTTATATAATTCCTCATATTTGCGATAAAAAAAATTGCAATCTGCGTTTATTGATTGGTTTGCGCAAAAGTGGTCGCGTTTACGGATGGTGAGAATTCATTTCTGGGGTTTTTATTTATTTTTTATTTTTTACTAGTAATGGCGGCGATCTGCGATTTTTAGCGGTAATGCGATATTGGGGCATACATGTCGGAACATTTTTGACACTTTTTTGGGACCAATGACATTTATTCAGCGATCAGAAATTTAAATGTCCACTGATTACTGTATAAATGTCATTGGCAGTGAAGGGGTTAACCTGCAGGGGGAGAGCTAGGGGTTAATCGTGTTCCCTGGGTGTGTTCTTACTGTGGGGGGGTTGGGCTAACATGGGCATGAGAGATCTAACTGATCCCAGTGACAGGGACCAGTAGATCTCTCATGCCCCACTGACAGAGCGGGGAACCGCCGTGTTTACATCGGCGGTTCCCCGTTCTTTCCCTGTAGCCGTTCATCGCGGCTCGCCAGCGGACATCGGGTCCGCCCGAGCCGCGGGCACACTCCCCAGGAGTGTGGCGGGTGCACGCGTGCCCCCTGGTGGCCAAATGCAGATCGCCGCTTATTTATGGCGATTCGCGCAGGGCTCCCCGACTACCGCCGTGAAAAGACGGCGCGCGGTGGGGAACCAGTTAAACTTGGCTTTCACTTGCTCACCACACTGTAACAGGAGATGTAGATGATGATAAGGATGATGATGGTGAAAATGATGATGACGAGGATGATGATCTCTCTGGCATATAGCTCAAGGGATGGTCTCTGGCCTCCGCCTCCCTGCACTACAGCTCACATGGATCCGATATCTCTGCAAGGTAGATGGAACCGGAACGGCCTTCAGGCTGCCACCGAACAGAGTAATGTCCGCAGGTGTCCTTCTAGATATCTGCTCAGTAGATCTGTAGAAGCAGGCCGCAACCACTACAGCTCCCAAGTAACAGATTCCCTACACACACATCCACGCCGGTCCCAAGAGATCATGCCAGGCCCAAACCCTGCTTCTTATAGTCTCTCCCAGTGATCCCCCTCTTCTCCATCAGCCCGCTGGTAGTTTTAGTTTCACCCAATATAGCCAGGGGGTGAATCCTTGCAAATAAACTACATGTCCCAAGATGCCTTGCTCTGCCTCTAATTAAAAGAGTCACAGGGCAGTTAAATTGGAACACTAGAGGGAAACAGCTGCCTTAAATTAACACCATACAGCATCTTCTGATTGCAGGAAATGTAAGTATCCAGCTCCTGGCTACAATCTCCCCCCATTTAAAATCTTTGATCCCCAAAGATGTAGGGATTTTCAACTACTGCTAGAAAAAATGGGTTAGTCAACCTTAACCAGTATTCAAATTCAACAAATATTGACAAACAACTGGATTCTGCTTAAACCACTTATATACATTTTCAGTTAAATCATAATCGGTTTTCTGACAGGCCAGGGCAATATCCGTGGACCACCCAGTGATATCAGAGGTCACCTTCCACCCAACTGATGACAAAATAGTCAGTCTTACCTTTGAATAGTGGAAATTAACCCCAATTTCCCCCAATGTATCATACAGTAAGAAAGTCTTCTAGGAGGATGTATGTTTCTTTTTAATCTGACAGGAGAATAGGGTTCTGGCTTTGGTGTAGAGTTTCTTTAAAGACGAAGAAGGAGAGTCTCTTTCAGGACTTCCCACAGGGGTAAAGTTCCTCTCAGGACTTGCTACAGGAGTAAAGTTTCTTTCAGGACTTGCTGTGGGAGTAGAGTTCCTTTCAGGACTTGCTGCAGGAGTAGAGTTTCTTTCAAGACTTGCTATTAAGAGTAAGATCCTGAGTCTCCATCAATGAAGTTGGGCTTGGAGTAGAAGGCTCTGATTATGATTGTCTCATCAATGGTATTAGAGTTCAATCCATTACTCTCATCTTCAATCTCATCCATCAATGATGTTTCCTTATCTGTGCGGCTGATGGATTCCAATACAGGGAGACATTCATCAATGAAGCTAATCAAATCTCGTTTAGCTGAGTTCGGAACTGATCTTGTATTCCCAATTTTAGGAACTTTTCTTTTAGGTGATGGTGAAACAACCATTTCCGGCCAAAGTGCTTCTTGTAGTTTTTCCCCCTCCCTCATTGACTTTTTTTTCTTCTGGACCAGTGACTGACTTCTGCTTCAGTTTTGACAGTAGAAGAACAGGGAGGCACTCGGACAGCATCTGATAAAGGAAGTAGATGATTGCGATGCCAGATCTTAAGAGGTCTCAACTTCCCTTCAGGTTTGATTGGGTAAACTGGTAATCCTGGAAGCTGCTTACAGATGACATATGGTTCAGGCCTCCAGTGGTCAGCCAATTTATGTTTTCCCGGTACACCTGGGTTCTTCAACAGCACTTGATCCCCTGGCTGTAAATCTTGCACTTTCACCTTGAGGTCAAAATTCCTCTTGTTTCTCAATTCTTGGGTAGCAGTATGCTTCATAGTTTTCTCATAGGCTTGTTTAAACGTTTTATATAACCCTTATGAGAAGTTAAGGAAGTATCATCAGCAGATGTTCCAAAAACCAGATCAGAGCTTCTCTCCCAAACATAAGTCTGTATGGTGAATATCCAGTAGCATCATTCACAGTACTGTTGTATGCATGTGCAGCTGTGGCAATATGGTTTCCTCAGAGTTGTTTCTTTTCAGTGGGTAGAGCTCCCAACATGTTCAGCAAAGTCTTGTTGAACCTTTCAGGTTGGAGATCCCCCTGTGGATGGTATGGTGTAGTTTGGGACTTTTTGATGCCCAACAATTTGCATAATTGATGTATAAGTCGACTTACGAAATCTCTTCCTTGATCAGAATGGATCCTAACAGGTAGCCCATAATGGATGAAGAATTCCTCTACAAGGACCTTGGCCACAGTAGTTGCTTGTTGATCTTTAGTAGGATAAACCTGAGCATACCGAGTGAAATGGTCAGTCACCACCAAGATATTACTTCCCACCAAGATATTACTTCTTCCACCTGTATCTGGTTCCAGGTACAGGAAGTCAATACACACCAGCTTCATAGGCCCCTGACTCTACAGATGTTCCATGGGAGCAGCTCGAACCGGGAGAGTTTTCCTCTGATTGCAAGGTAAACAGGAATGACAAAAACTCTCTATCTCCCTTCTCATATCAGGCCAATAGAACCTATCTCTGACTAGGCAGAAAGTTCTCTCTATGCCCAAATGTCCATGTTCATCATACAAAGACACCAATACTGAAGTGAGATGTTTTTCAGGGAGGAACAGCTACCTGGTTTCCTCAAACTCTTCAGAGTGGCCCCTCCTGTATAATAGACCATCTTTCAGTTGCAATCGATTCCACTCACTATGCAATACGTTAGCATTAACTATGGGACTCTTCAACACAGCGTGGGGTCTTGCCTGGCCAGAGCTTCAAGGACTACATGGCATTGAGGATTCTGCTCTTAATCAGTTTTGATATCTCTTTTCAATAACCGAGGAAGACCCTCATTTCTCACTTGTGTCAATCCGCAATAAGACCGAGGCACTCTAAAGAGAGGAACTCCTATAGATTCCTCTCCAACAGTTCCTCTCAAGCATTGAACCAGACCTCTGCATAAGGCTTGTACTCCTTCTGTAGGCACAAAAGTCCATTCTCAGAACTCTTTCACCAGCCGATGTGGCCTACGAGGCAGTGCATCCGCATCTCTGTTTCCAAATCCAAGTCGATACTTCAAACTAAACTGGAATCCAGCCAACGCAGCTAACCATCCATCTAGCTTCGCAGAAGTCAGAAGGTAGGTTAAAGGATTGTTGTCTGTCTTCATTACGAACTTAGCCCCTTAAAAATAATCCTTCAGTTTATCAAGTACCACCCATTTCAGAGCCAAAAACTCCAATCTGTGTGCTGGGCAGAGGGAACAAGGCTTTGGCTCACATATGCCACTGGTCTGAGTCCACCATCTTGTTCTTGATAAAGGACTCCTCCCAATCCATCTCAACTGGCATTCACATGGAGCTCATAAGGCTTAGATGGATCAGCATATACTAAGACTGGGGCTTCTGTGAGACTCCACTTCAAATACTGATACGTCTCTCCACACGGACGAGTCCATTGTTCTCTGATGGATTTTCTTTTTCCTCTCCTTCCCAGCTTCTTTACATTCATCTTCCCTTCTTCCTCACCCAAAGCCGCCCATAGCAACTCGTTAAGGAGTCTGGCAATCTTGGCAAAGTTGGCCACAAACCTATGGTAATAAGAACAAAATCCCAGGAAGAACCATAGTTCTGTTACAGTCTCGGGTCTAGGCCATTCAGTGACCGCTTCCAGCTTGTTTGGATCAGTAGCCATTCCATTGGCAGAAACAACATGACCTAAGTAGGTAACCTAGGTTTGGTAGAACTGACACTTCTCCAAAGACAATTTAAACCCTTCCTCGTGTAGTCTTTCAGACACTTTCTCCAATCGTTCCTCATGTTCCTCCAGTGTCCTTCCAAACAAACACTATGAACTTCAGTCAGATTCATATCACCTACAGTTCTCTCCAACAACCATTGGAATGTTGCTGGCACCCCCAAAAGTCCTTGAGGAATTGAATTCAAAGAAACCAAGTGGGCAGATGAAAGCAGTCTTTTCTTTGTCTTCAGCATGCATCAGTATTTATATAACTTTTTATGGTCAAGCTAATTAAGGAGGTCAAATGCACCTTCATCCCAGGTAATATACTAACAACATAGAGCTATGGAAAAGGGATATTTATGGTGCCACACATACGAATAACACACTGAATAGAAAACTCTATATTTTATTGAACATACATTTTAAAAAGAGTGCATAAAAATTGATCTCTCTACACAATATCACATGTTAAAAGTACCACCAACACATGTAGTATTTGAATACAGGAGAGCTTGTTTAAATGCCTATTTGCTCGATATGTTTTGCAGTTTGCTTCTTCAGGAGCTTTTAGGCATATATTCACTATAAACAGATACAGAAACAATAATCAAAAACAATTTACAGACAGACAAAATATATATATATAATAATATATATACAGCATCTTTGTTGTGTAGTTAATGATTATACATTCAATATATAACAAAATATGCCACACCTACAAATATTCATAGGATATTGTAGCAAATCAGCATCTAATCATTTGCCATAGCAGAAAGCATAAATAGGGGACTCATCTACAATATATAGTGGTAAGAAACCAATTAGAGATGAGCGAACTTTTAGAAGTCCGGGTTCTGCTGGTTCGGCCGAACTTCGGGACAAAGTCCGGGTTCGGGTCCGGACAGAACCCGAACTTTGTCCCGGACCCCAAACCCCATTGAAATCAATGGGGACACGGACTTTTAGGCACAAAAAAGGCTGGAAAATAGTCCTGGAAGGTCCTAGAGGTCTGCAAAAGGAAGGAAATGTGGGTAAGGGTGGGACAAGTGACCTACAAAGAAATGGGGACAGGGAAATAACTTTAAATATTAAAAAAAAATAAAAACATAAAAAATGCAAAAATGGAGATCATCTTCAAAATGGGTCTGAAAAGTATTAATTAACATTAGAGGCCATAGAACTGTTCTAAAATCATCTTCAAACTGTGTCAAAAAAGTATAAATAAGCCGGGAGTACCCATATCACTGTTCTGCAAAATGTGTGTGT
>BLSH010278179.1:844942-856200 GCA_018402905.1 Glandirana rugosa | reverse complement strand
CTAGTTTGAGACGAATTTTGTTGCTAGCGATGCTAGCACGACTTGCTAGTCTAACAACCCCCTTAAACTCTAAAGTTTATGACGACGAATCTCAACCTCTAACGTCTAATTTGAGACAGATTGCTTTGCTAGCATGCAAGCATGTGTTGCTAGTCTAACACCCTAGCATGTGTGTTGCTAGTCTAACACCCTCATTAAAGTCTAAAGTGTATGACGACGAATTCCCCCAACAAACTGATCGTTCAGCACGATCGTAGCGATCATTGTTTTAAGCAGAGTTTGATCTGCAACTCAAAGCAGCGGTATTTGAAATCTCTAATTTCTGCTATCTGATGAGGATGCAGGATCAGGTCTTAAAATGTCTCAAATCTGTCCCTCACGCAGTCAGCTACCTTTCCCTACACTAACCCAAGGAGCATGTGACTGCAGCACTGTGACTCCAGCTTATAAAGAGGCTGGGTCACATGATGCACTGGCCAATCACAGCCATGCCATTAGTAGGCATGGCTGTGATGGCTTCTAAGGGCAAACCAGTGAAACACTTGTTGATTGGCTGCCCTGCAGCTTCTCAACACGTGGAGTAAAATAGCAGAACCCCGGACCGAACCCGAACGATTTTTGAAATGTCCGGGTCCGGGTTCGGGTCCGTGCCACGGACACCCGAAAGTTCGGTACGGACCCGAACGTTACAGTCCGGGTTCACTCAACACTAGTTGTGTGTGAATAACAGATGTGCAATCATTAGCGGCAATAATAAAAGTGACACAGACTAAAAAGAAGTGTTCAGAACTCAGTCTATTTGAAATTGGAATTCATTCTATTCAAAATTTGAATTTCAGAAGATTGTTATTGCTATTTTATTCTATTGTATTCTTTTCCATTGTTTTTTCTATTCTATTCTTTCTATTCTATTGTATTCTCTATTGTTCTATTCTATACTTTTCTATTATTTTCTATTCTATTCTAATCTTTTCTATTGAAATTCATTGTATTGGAAATTCAAATTTCGGAAAATGGTTATATTCTTTCTATTTTATTGTATTGTTTTTTCTATTCTATTATTTTCTATTGTATTGTATTCTCATATTTTCTATTCTATCCTCTATTATCTTTTCTATTCAAATCCCAATTCCTTCTATTCGAATTTCAAAATTCAGAAGATGGTTATATATTTTTTCTATATTATTTTATTCTGTTCTATTTTTTCTAGTCTATTCTTTTCTCTTATATTCTCTTATTTTCTATTCTATTATTTTGTTTTCTATTCTCTTATTTTCTATTCAATTATTCTCTATTTTTTTGGATTCCATTATTTTGGATTCTATTCTAATCTGTTCTATTCAGATTCATTCTATTTAAAATTCGAATTTTGGAAGACGGTGTTATTCATTCTATTCTCTTATTATCTTCTATTCTATTCTTTTCTATTATTTTGCTTTCCATTGTTTTAGATTCTATTCCAATCTATCAAATTCAAATATTGTACTATTCGAAATTAGCATTTTGGAAGACGGCCATACATAGTACATTCTTTTTTTATTTAATTATATTCTATTGAATTCTATTTTATTCTTTACTATTGTTTTATTTTTATTTACTATTTTTTACTATTCTTTTATTTTTATTATATTACTTTATAATTTTCTATTCTTTTTTAGAAAATCAATGTTTTTTTTTTCTAATTTGTTTCAAAATTCAATTCAAATTGTTTTCGAATTCAATTCAAATTTGAATTGAATTTCATCTGAATTTTTTTGATTTGAATTGTGATTTGTTTAATATCGTTACTATTGTAATTCGGTAATTCGGCTGCATTCAAATTCTGAATAATGAAAAATTCATTCTAATTTCAATTTGGAACAAAAGAAACTGCACATGTCTAGTCAGTAACTTGCTCCAAAGATGGGTCATTCAGATGTGGATAAGGGAAGGTCCACAGCCACAATGGGCTTGAAAAATCCCAAAGGATAATCTCCTATCTAGAAGATACAAGGAAGGCAGATTGAAATACAGAGAGCCTAAAAGCACCACTGCTCCACGGCCATCCGAATTAGAAGTGAATAGTTGCCTAAGTCACACTTAACCCCAGGGTTCTCCAATCTCTCACCATATATTTTCCTACTAAACAGATTCTGTGATCCAACTGATCACAGCCCTGTTTATAAGGCTCCCCCGATCAGCCGGCGTCTAATGTCACCGCCGGATTGCGGACATGAAAAGAGCCACTGCGCCTGTGCGAACGCGACCAATGCAGTGACGTTAGACCCGCGCGTTAGATGCGCTACTATTTTGGAAAGTCCGCTATTAAGCCAAACAAAACAAGAGGGCTGCCCGCAAATGCAGATCAAATGACCAAAGGAGAGAGGAGAGAGGGGCAAGCGTGCACCACACGACTCGACCCATGGGAAACAAACTGGGCCAAGGGCTAGCCCCCAAACACTCCCCACAGCCCGGACGCCCACCAAATGGGGAAACCCGGGGCACTGGAGGCAGAGGAACCTCATTTAAAGTGGGTAAGGAAGAAAAAACACCCCCAACACTCCAGACCCCCCCAGATGGGGGAAATAACAGAGGACAAGGGAAAGGTGGATAACGTGTGCCCACCATTAGCGAGAAATATACCGCACTGGAGATATGGCCAAAATCTCGCAAGGGGAACACAGCATGCATCCGTACGGTCTCCTAAAAGGACAAGCGCTCACCAAAGGCTCAATCATCTTAAGTACCAAGGAAACAGTTGAAGAATATTTAATAATAACAACATATATGCTTTCCATTCGACTAAAGATCAGATCATCATAATTTGTAGACAAAAAACAAAAAACATTAAACAAATTATGAAACACAATATATGCAAGAAAAGTAGGGAGAGGAGATTGTTTTGAGCCCAGAAGGGTCTACCATTCTTAGATATATTAAATTATTATACATTTATAGAAAGGGCTTGAAACGTATAACTTTATTTAAGCCAGGATATTTAGTTGCTGATAAATTGTAGATCCATCTGGCCTCGCTTTGTAGCAACTTTTTATCAATATCTCCACCTCTCTCATGGGGAGGAATATGGTCAAGGGCAAAGAAATTAATCCTGGACAAATCAAATCCATGGTGCAATCCCCTATGTCTTCTTATGGGTGTTTCCATCTTCTTCTTACCGATCAGGGAAACATGATCCCTGATCCTGTGGAAGAAGGGTCTCTTGGTGTTCCCCACGTAAAAGGCACCACGTTGCATAAGATAAATGATACCATTTGTCTGGCAACTGGTAAAGAAACTGGGCTTCCAGAGATGACCATTAGGTAGTCGGATCCAGCGATCATTGAACATAAAGGTACAGAAATTGCATCTGTCACATGGGGCAGTCCCCAATTTACTGCTTTTCCAAGGAGTTTTGCTCACATGGTGACTAGGTACTAATTGATCCTTCAAGGATCATGATCTACAGAAAGTGATTTCAGGATAGGAATTGATATATTTAGAGACCACCTCATTGGCTGTCAACAGATGCCAATATCTATTCATTATATGTCTAATTTTGGAATGTTGTCCTGAGTACCTGGTAAATAATCTATTTGTGGGGTTAGTGGATGACTGTTTATTTTTATTTTTGGAGTGGATCAGTCCATCCCTGTTTTGTAATTTAGCACAATGATAGGCCTTCTTAAGGCATGATCTACTATAGCCTCTGTTCAAAAGACGAGACTGTAGGGCTTTGGCTTCTTTCTCAATATCTCCTTGTTTGGTACAAGTTCTCCTGACCCGCAAGTATTGGCTGTGAGGAATGATATGTTCTAAAGAAACAGGGTGTGAACTGGTAGCGTGGAGCAAGGTGTTACCTGAGGATGGTTTTCTGAACAGTGTAGAAGCAAGACATTGACCCTCATTAATGAAGATACTCACATCCAAAAAGTGAATAGATTGTTGATGACAACTTAAAGTAAATTTCAGATTGTATTCATTATGTCCAAGGCACTCCAAGAATGCATCCAATTGATCCTTAGTACCCGTCCACACCATGAAAATATTGTCAATGAATATTTTCCATATAAGAATTTTCTCGATATGTTTATGCATTGATTCATCAAAGAAAATACCTCTCTCCCATCACCCCAGATACAGGTTAGCATATGAGGGGGCACATTTGGCCCCCATAGCCACCCCCTGCATCTGGAGGTAATAAAGGCCTTAAAACATAAACAAATTGTGGGCCAGGAGACAATCCAGAAGGTCAAGAACAAATTTATTATAGGGCTCTGCCGATGTGTTCCTCTAGGAAATTAAGCTCTCCACAAGCCAAACCCCTTTGTTATGGGGGATGGTGTTGTAGAGAGCCTCCACATCAACAGCCTCCAACCATGCATCTGTAGGTGCACTAATGCCATCAAGCGTTCTCAATAAATCAATTGTATCCTGTACATATAAGGGTAAAGATAAGACATGTGGGCGTAAATAATATCCACCAATTGACTTGCCGCTTCCATCAGGTATCCATTTCCCGACACAATGGGTCTTCCAGGTGGCCGGTCCAAATTTTTATGGATCTTAGGTAGGCTGTATAGAGTGGGAGTTTGAGGGTTCGGTACATCCAAGAACTCCCAAGTGCATTTATCAATAACGCCACTATTATAAGCCCGACCAATCAAGTTTTTAAATTTCACTTGAGGCGCTTTCACAAAAGTAGAGGGGACTCGTCTGTACCATTCCTTGTTTCTCAACATTTTGTGCACCGTGGATTCATATTGTGTAGAATTAATGACTACTATGTTTCCACCCTTGTCAGATGGTTTTATGATAAGCTGGTGATTTTGTATTAATGAGGATAGGGTTTCCAGTTGCGTATGTGAAGGATTTGAAGATTGCGTAAATCTCCAACTGGTATGTTCTATTTCTTTAACAACCTGTTCAGTAAATGCCCAGATATTAGGATTGCCTTGGAGGAGGGGAATGCTTGGGATTTGGGTTTGTACATTTTTGGGGGGGGTGGAAAGTTGGAAAAATCCATCTGGTTATCCATACTACCACCAGTCATGCCCTGAGAAGGAAGATCCTCCCCAGTGTTGCCCCTTTCCCACAATTCCATAAGTTCCTCCAAGGCTTTAATGTCACTGATGGAAAAATCTTTCCATAGAGGATTATCCAAGGAATTACGTGTGACATTTTTGGAACCTTTGTTCAAGCAAAGAGGTGGACATCCTTGATTAACTCAAAGTGGTCAACCCTCTGCTCGAGGCAAAAAGTAAGACCAAGCCCCAGCACCTGTATCTGGGCCTCAGTTAGTTCAAACTAAGAGAGGCTAATCACCTCTAAAGTTTGTGGGTTCCAGTTTTTCTAATTATTCTATTTGTTCACCTTTTCTTTGGGGTATAGCCCCCTCCACATTGAACACCCTTTTGGGGTCTGCGGTGGGGGTGAGTGTAAATATTGGTGATGGACGTTAGTCCCCCGAGTTGGTCCTTGTGTTTGATATGCTTACCTTCGACTCAGAAGATACATGGGAAAGATTGATAGCTGTAGAAGCTGTGCCCGAGGTTATAGATAGTCACTCAGAGTGTGAAAAGATGGGTGCTCAGAAATAGAAGGTTGTGAAGAGTGTGATAGATGCCGTGTTTGATCAGAACTCGCAGTGCGCTTAGATGCAGAGGAACGTATACCCAAAACTTAATTTTTCAGTTTCTGAGATGGATGAGTTGGCTGTTTAGAATGATTAGTCTGAACCTGAGATGAAGAAACAGAGGAAAAAGAGGATGCACCAGAATAATTCGGATCTGCTGATGTATTGGTAGGTTGGGTAGGAAAGCTATTTCTATTCTCTTTTCTGGTGGATGGAGTAAACTTATAGGCAGAATTAGAGTCATATGCTAATTTGTCACTAAGAAGTTTATTTTCCTTGGTTTTAAGAATATTGGCTACAAAGGACTCCGGTTGAATCTTAAGGGAGTCTTCATGTTCGCCAAAAGTCTTATCGAGGTGTATTTTTATTATATAGTTTTCAACTTCCAAATCCACCACACTTAATTCAGCTGTATATTGGTCACATAGAAGATCCACCATTTTACCCCAATATTCTTTGTAAAAATTGCTCCATATTCACTCCGCCTACGGTTTCACTTTGTGATTGGTGGATGCGATCCATTAAGCCCTCAAAGGCCTCTCCACAATAACCTGCCATATTGGTCACAAAACCTAACAATAATCAATATGAATTTCAAATTTTGACCTACTGAATAGCTTAAAAAGGAGCCTTGGTGAATGAAACACCTCAGATTTTTTATGAACAAGCAAATTCAGGAAGTCAAAGGCACCTTCATCCCAGGTAATGTACTAACAAATTAGAGATACGGAGAAGGGATTTTTATGGTACCACACATAACGAATAACACACTGAATAAAAAACAATATATTATATTGAAAATAAAGACGATCCTGTTTGCATGACGATAAGAGCCCAGGGAGGAGAGCACATCAAGTCCAAAATGGAGACCTCAGGGTGAACACCCAAATACACAATCCTTAAATAAATCAACAATGAGATTTTAAAAAGGTCCTAGATAAACCCTCAAAAACTAAGGGAAGGAAACAGAGAGAATATATATGATTTAACAGTAACCTCATGCAAACAGGATATTTATATACAGTATATATTTTTTGTCTGTAAATTGTTTTTGATTATTGTTTCTGTAGCTGTTTATAGTGAATAAATGCCTAAAAGCTTCCGAAGCAGCAAACTGCGAAACATATCGAGCAAACAAGCTCTCCTGTATTCAAATACTACATGTGTTGGTGGTAATTTTAACATGTGATATTGTGTAGAGAGATCAATTTTTATGCTCTCTTTTTAAAATGTATGTTCAATAAAGTATAAAGTTTTTTTATTCAATGTGTGGCACCATAAAAATCCCTTTTTCATATCCCTATTTTGTCAGTATTTGATAATACCCACTTTTCAGATCCAGCACACTAAACCACTTAGCTCTATTGAGACACTGAAGAGCATCCTCAATCCGAGGGGTTGTGTATTAATCAGAAACAGTTTGTCGATTAATTGTCCGATAGTCTATACACATGCACAGTGTCCCATTCTTCTTTTGTACCGCCACGATAGGTTAAGCGTAGGGACTAGGGATGGGCTGAACACCCCCCGGTTCGGTTCGCACCAGAACTTGCGAACAGGAGAAAAATTTGTGCGAACGCCGTTAAAATCAAGGGGATGCGAACATAAAAAATCAAAAGTGCTCATTTTAAAGGCTTATATGCAAGTTATTGCCATAAAAAGTGTATGGGGACCTGGGTCCTGCCCTAGGGGACATGTATCAATGCAAAGAAAAGTTTTTAAATCTATCGTTTTTTTCAGGAGCAGTGATTTTAATAATGTGTAACGTGAAACAATAAAAATTAAATATTCCTTTAAATATCATGCCTGGGGTCCCCTTAGTCTGCCTGTGAAAGGGCGCACCTCTGTGATGTTTAGAACATAGCCAGAGCAAAATGACATTTCCAAAGGAAAAAATTGTCATTTATTATCGCGACTGTAGTGTATTGCCAATTGCTGGCAATATACATAAAATCACTGAAAAAGCATTGCGTTGCCCACCCCCCCCTTCCATACCAGGCCCCTCCGGTCTGGTATGGATTTTAAGGGGAACCCCGCTCCAGAATTTAAAAAAAAATTGAGTAGGGTTCCCCCACAAAGTCCATAACAGACCCTTCAGGTTTGGAATGTATTGTAAGGGGAATCCCACCCAAAATAAAAAAAAATTGTATAGGGGTCCCCCCCAAAGTCCATACCAGGCCCTTCAGGTCTGGTATGGATTTTGAGGTGAACCCCGCGCCACAATTTTAAAAAAAATTACACGGGGGCCCCCCCAAAGTGCATACCAGGCCCTTCAGGTCTGGTATGGGTTTTAAGGGGAACCCCGTGCCAATTTTTTTTACAAAAATGGCATGGGGTCCCCCCAAAATCCGAAACCAGACCCTTATCTGAGCATGCAGCCCTGGCATGCACAGGAGGGGGTGGAGATGAGCGAGCCCCCCCCCCCCCCCGCTCCGAACCTTACCAGGCCACATGCCCTCAACATATGGGGCAGATGCTTTGAATAGGCGTGGGGTACATTGTATCCCTACCCATTCACCAAAAAAGGAGTAAAGTGGTAAAAAAAACAAGAGCCAATTTTTGACAAGTCCTTTATTGTGTAAAATATCTCTTTTTCTTTCTTCCTCCATCTTCTCCTGCCTCGGTTTTCTGCTTCTTCTTTCAGTCTTCTTCCTTCCTCACTTCGTCTTCAATCTTCATCTTCTTCTTTCACCGCTGCTATTTCTGGAAGCGACGTCATTTCTGGAAGCGTCGTCACAACGTCACTTCTGGTTTACTCAGCGGCTAACGGCGCCGGTTTTATAAAAATGACAGTATTCAGAATCGCCGTTTTTGGGGATCTGAATACTGTGAAGTGTAAAGGAGGGATGGGGGGTCTTTTAGACCCCCATCCCTCCATAAAGAGTACCTGTCACCACATATTACTATCACAAGGGATGTTTACATTCCTTGTGATAGAAATAAAAGTGATCAGATTTTTTTTTTAAAGGAACAGTGTTAAAAAATAAATAAATAAATAATAATAAAAAAAATTTAAAGCGCCACCGTCCCCGCAAGCACGAGCAGCAAAGAAAATGCATACGTAAGTCGCGCCCCCATATGAAAACGGTGTTCAAATCACACATATGAGGTATCACCCTGATCACCAGAGTGTGAGCAATAATTCTAGAAAAAGACCTCCTCTAAACTGGTATCCATTAAAAATGTTTAAAGCGTTGCCTATGGAGATTTTTAAGTACCGGAGTTTGTCGCCATTGAGTGTGCGCAATTTTCAACCGTAACATGCATGGTATCTATTTACTCGGCGTAACATCCTCTTTCACAATATACAAAAAATGGGCTAACTTTACTGTTGTCTTATTTTTTAACTCAAAAAAGTGAATTAAAAAATTTCCAAGTAATTTTCTAGCAACAAAAACTAATTTTAACTTGTAAACAACAAATGTAAAAAAGGGCTCCAGGGGTTAAGGGGTTAAAAACTGTATATATTTTAAGACACCACGTCAAGTGTACTATATACTGTACATACACCCCCGAATGCACTGTAATGCACTGATATATAGGGGTTAATTTACTAAAGCTGGAGAGTGCAAAAAATGTTCAGCTGTGCATGCTACCCAATCGGCTTTTAACCTCAGGTTGTTCAATCTAGCTTTGACAATAAAACCTTGAAGCTGATTGGTTTCTGTGTGGAGCTGCACCAAATTTTGCACTTTCAAGCTTTAGTTAATCAACCCCATAGTGTACACTCAATACATTGTGTGTGTGTATATATATATATATATATATATATATATATATATATATGCACTAACTGACTGTATATAGATTGCCCTATCTATCTATGTATCTAGTATATATTTCACTCTACACTAAACTGCCTGTACTAACTGACGGTATATAGATTGCCCTATCTATCTATCTATCTATCTATCTATCTATCTATCTATCTATCTATCTGTCTATCTATCTATCTATCTATCTATCTATCTACAGTCAGGTCCATAAATATTGGGACACCGACACAATTCTAATCTTTTTGGCTCTATACACCACCACAATGGATTTGAAATGAAATGAACAAGATGTGCTTTAACTGCAGACTTGCAGCTTTAATTTGAGGGTATTTACATCCAAATCAGGTGAACGGTGTAGGAATTACAACAGTTTGTATATGTGCCTTCCACTATTTAAGGGACCAAAAGTAATGTGACAGATTAACACTCATAAATCAAACTTTCACTTTTTAATACTTGGTTGCAAATCCTTTGCAGTCAATAACACCCTGAAGTCTGGAACGCATAGACATCACCAGGCGCTGTGTTTCTTCCCTGGTGATGCTCTGCCAGGTCTCTACTGCAACTATCTTCAGTTCCTGCTTGTTCTTGGGGCATTTTCCCTTCAGTTTTGTCTTCAGTGAACGAAATGCATGCTCAATCGGATTCAGGTCAGGTGATTGACTTGGCCATTGCATAACATTCCTCTTCTTTCCCTTAAAAAACTCTTTGGTTGCTTTCGCAGTATGCTTCGGGTCATTGTCCATCTGCACTGTCAAGCAACGTCCAATGAGTTCTGAAGCATATGGCTGAATATGAGCAGATATTTCCACTTCAGAATTTATCCTGCTATTTTTGTCAGCAGTCACATCATCAATAAATACAAGAGAACCAGTTCCATTGGCAGTCATACATGCCCACGCCATGACACTACCACCACCATGCTTCACTGATGAGGTGGTATGCTTTGGATCATGAGCAGTTCCTTTCCTTTTCCATACTCTTCTCTTCCCATCACTCTGGTACAAGTTGATCTTGGTCTCATCTGCCCATAGGATGTTGTTCCAGAACTGTGAAGGCTTTTTTAGATGTTGTTTGGCAAACTCTAATCTGGCCTTCCTGTTTTTGAGGCTTACCAATCGTTTACATCTTGTGGTGAACCCTCTGTATTCACTCTGGTGAAGTCTTCTCTTGATTGTTGACTTTGACACACATACACCTACCTCCTGGAGAGTGTTCTTGATCTGGCCAACTGTTGTGAAGGGTGTTTTCTTCACAAGGGAAAGAATTCTTCGGTCATCCACCACAGTTGTTTTCCGTGGTCTTCCGGGTCTTTTGGTGTTGCTGAGCTCACCGGTGCGTTCTTTCTTTTTAAGGATGTTCCAAATAGTTGATTTGGCCACACCTAATATTTTTGCTATCTCTCTGATGGGTTTGTTTTGTTTTTTCAGCCTAATGATGGCTTGCTTCACTGTTAATGACAGCTCTTTGGATCTGATATTGAGAGTTGACAACAACAGATTCCAAATGCAAATAGCACACTTGAAATGAACTCTAGACCTTTTATCTGCTCCTTGTAAATGGGATAATGAGGGAATAACACACACCTGGCCATGGAACAGCTGAGTCGCCAATTGTCCCATTACTTAAAAAGTGGGAGGCACATATAAAAACTGTTGTAATTCCTACACTGTTCATCTGATTTGGATGTAAATACCCTCAAATTAAAGCTGAAAGTCTGCAGTTAAAGCACATCTTGTTTGTTTCATTTCAAATTCATTGTGGTGGTGTATAGAGCCAAAAAGATTAAAATTATGTTGATGTCCCAATATTTATGGACCTGACTGTATATATATATATATATATATATATATATATATATATATATTATA
>BLSH010278179.1:814366-844932 GCA_018402905.1 Glandirana rugosa | reverse complement strand
ACGACACTCTCTATACTAACCGATTTCTGTCCCACGGAAATCGGTTAGTGACGAGTCGTCGGAGTTAGGTGTGGGGTGTGATATATTTCGACAAACATATCGCCGAGATACATCACACACTTATTGCCACCTGTCACTCGAATCGATCACTCACTGTACGTCCGTCAAGTCACATCGGATCACTTCACTAATAACACTTTTTGTATATCTATCTATCTATCTATCTATCTATCTATCTATCTATCTCGTTAGATATATGTCAGTCACGTCCGTCAAATCACATCTCACTTTATATATAATCTATCTATCTATCTATGTCAGTCCTGCAGTTAAAGCACATCTTGTTTGTTTCATTTCAAATTCATTGTGGTGGTGTATAGAGCCAAAAAGATTAGAATTGTGTCAATGTCCCAATATTTATGGACCTGACTGTATCTATCTATCTATCTAATATATATTTCACTCTACACTAAACTGCCTGCACTGACTGTATATAGATTGCTCTATCTATCTATCTATCTATCTATCTATCTATCTATCTATATGTTTTTCACAATAATCACTTCACTAGGCTACACTGAACTGCCTGCATGTCACTCACTAGCTAAGCTCACTGTCCACCGTTATTCACACACTACATAGAGCCGCTATACAAACAGCTTTATATAGTGTGGGGTGTGGATTGAGGCTGCTGAGCAGTGATTGGCTAAAGGCACCCTGTCTTTAGCCAATCATATCTCTCACAGCAGAGCACTTTGTGATTGGCCAAAGCACGCAGGTCATGTGCATGCCTTGGCCAATCAGCGGGTGGCGTTTCCCCCACCATTGGAATGCATTATCGGGCTCTCGAAGTTCCCGCGAATGCCCCATAATGTTCTAGTGTTCACGAACAGACGAATGCCCGTTGTTTGAGTCGAACTCATGTTCGACTCAAACAGTGGGCCCATACCTAGTAGGGACTTCTGGATTCCTAAATTACCCCCGACTTCTTCAGCTCAGCCAATTGTTCCCTTAAATCTTCCAAATTACTGAGCGATATCCTCTGAGTTCTTTCCCGAAAAGGTTTGTTTTCTTGTAACTGTATTCGATATTGGGCACATCAAAATCATTATCAGAAAAGATCTTCTCCCAACGGCACAGCTGTGGCTTCATCCTTCTCCTCCATTCAGAAGGCAACACTTCAGCACACTCCTCCATCTCTCTTTGCAACTCTCTATGTTTTTTACTCTTCACAACTTCTTCTGGGGATACTGGGGTGGCTGCACTCACATGTCCCACCAGCATTGGAGCTACTAGCACCACAAGATGATCAATGACATTTCTGAGGCTGACAGATGCCTTCTTCCCACTTCGGAGCAGGGCCTTGGTGAAAACCAACTCTGGAACCATCGCTATCCCAGCAGCATAAGTTTGTGCATCAGTCTCCCACACAACAAAGGGTCCTGGATGCTCCCAATTGAGTTTAACAGTGGCCTTCAGGCAAGCAATTTCTCCAAGCTGTAGCACCTTCTCTTTCGTGTCCAACTTCCATAACTTCCCCACTCTCTCAGAAGGGGCATTCTTCTCTTCATTTGTTGACAGGCCTGGTATAGCTGAGGGTGGACCCCAGTGGGTACAGATCCATCTTCTCACACCACTTTTGTCAACAGTCTTCTCACTAAATCCATGTTAATCTCGATCAACATGGAATTCTGTTCAGCTCCAGGGGGCCTGGGACACTCCCCGGCCAAGGTCTCAAATATCTTTGTCTTTCCTGCAGCTGCTGGCCCGAAGGAAATCTTTATGGGAATATATCCATATGGAAACTTGTCAGTCCCAATTCCCTAAATTTCCAGCTCTTCGATGTTATTTAAGGGAATATGCTTTAAATATTGATCATAGAAGTCCCGGTAGAGTAGAGTGACTTGAGCCCCTGTGTCCAATAGGGCCCTGATATAGACACCTTCTACCTGCACAGACACAATAGTGGATGGTCCCACTAACTTTTCAGGTAATCTCTCTACTCCAACTCTTCTGAGGTTCTTTCTATGCCCACTTTGAGAGGATCTAATTATAGCCCTGGGTGGTGATAGAGCATTGACTCCCTGTGCCTGAGCCTCAGACCCCGGTGACGGGTTACTTGATTTGGGAGATATTACACCCTTATTCTTTTTCTTCTGACACTTTGCTTCTCTTTTGACTCTTGGAGCTCGGTTCCTTCTTTGGGTTCTAAGTTGGCTCCCTCACTGAGACTCCCTGAAGTTTCCTGCCTTCTGAATGGTTAGCAACTGCTGTAATGCTTTCAACAATTTGGTGAATTTCTTTGAGGGCACTGCCTCCAAAAGTGCCCATGCTCTCCACACTGAAAGCATTTTCTGGGATCGGTCTTGTCCAGCTGAGTTGTAACTTGAGCTTCCATCACCCGCAGCAATGTCTGCTGCATTTGATCTTGCCCTTGAGCTACTTGTGTGAGCAATTTAACTGGGGTGCTCTCAGGAACAGGTGAGGCTGAAGGAGTTTTAGAGCACTCCACCATTCTGATTCTTCTTCACAGTCCACTTCTGAAACCCCATGCTCTATTTGGACACTTTCCTGAGAAGAACTGCAACATCCTGTACCCCTGATTTGCTGAAAAATGTGTGCTTTTCATCAGGCTCTCAACCAGCCGGCTCATACCAATATAAAAAGAAGTTGGAGGCATTCCCTTCCCAGAGGCATCTACTTCTTCCTCTATCTCAGGACTCATAGAACCATGTCTGGATTGCTCTTCCCCTGGATTTCCCACTGTCAGCAAGGGTATCACTTGAGCCCCTAATCCATCAGCTCTCCCTCCTCTCAATGAGGGCATAGGTGTAGTCTTCCTCAAATTCAGGCTTCACATCCACAACATAGGATCCTTGATCTGGAACAGCTCTTATCAACTGTCACACCTCCCTTTCAGACCACTCAATTCTGTGCATCTTCACCACACTGGCCAGTTTCAGTCGACTCCCTTGCTCTTGTGCCCAACTGGTGGTAGAGACTGAGTCTATCTTTCCTTTCTCTCTGGGTTGGTCACAGAGCTTTGGCTTACCGTGAAGGGTATCCCGGAGGAGCCCCCAAATGTAGCGCTGCCCTCTTGAGGGTCGTAAGATAAATCAATACCCCTCTGGTTACCCTGACCCTATGGGTCCTCTGCCACCTCTGACACACTGGGTTCAAACATTTTCTGGTTTTCCCTTTAAGTAATGACAGCAGTAATGAAATACACCAAAGTGTGTTAAATCAGTAATGTTTTACTCAATAGGCTGATTTGAAGAAAGAATCAAAAAACAAACTTGAATTTAACCCCAGGGGGGTTGACTTATATAAAGTATTATTGACACAAGAATAACTATCACCACTTTGGTTCAAAATATTGCGCAATGTGCACTATATTTTCTAAACCCAACAAATGCGTATATTGCCCATGTGAGTGGGACACAGGAGAGCAAAGGAATGACTCCTATAAGTGTCATACCCCTCTCTACTGCTCACTCACATAAGAACAGTACAATAATCGCTAAACCGGTACAACTCCAGCAAGCAGTAACTATAGCACTATTCAACCTGCTCTTATAGATAGAGTTGAGCGGACACCTGGATGTTCGGGTTCGGCGGGTTCGGCCGAACTTCGCAAAAAAGTCCGGGTTCGGTACCGAACTTGACCCGAACTTTACCCCGGACCCCGAACCCCATTGAAGTCAATGGGGACCCGAACTTTTCGGCACAAAAATGGCTGTAAAAAAGTCCTGGCAAGTGCTATAGGGCTGCAAAAGGAAGTAAAATGGGGGTAAGAGTAGGACAAGTACCCTACAAAAAATGGGGATAGGGAAAATAACTTAAAATCAAATAAAAAAAATAAAAATGGGAAGGGGGGTGGATGTGGAGTAGGAGCCTAGAGGTTGACTAGGCCGTGACCCTGGCAGTGTTGGTGGAAGTGGTGGTGGTGGAGGAGGAGGAGGAGGTAGCCAACACTTTTTGTTGTTTGTTTGTTTTTTTTTCTAATTGGGGTAGCCCCCAAAATATTGAGGCATATTAGAACAAGGAGATGATTTTAGAACAATAATCTGTCCCTTACAGAAACAGCAGGAACCTGACCCTATAGGAGTAGGCGATGATTTTAGAACAATAATCTGTCCCTTACAGCAACAGCAGGAACCTCTCCCTTTAGAACTAGGAGATGATTTTAGAAAAATAATCTGTCCCTTACAGCAACAGCAGGAACCTGACCCTATAGGAGTAGGCGATGATTTTAGAATAAACTGTCCCTTACAGCATCAGCAGGAACCTGACCCTATAGGAGTAGGCGATGATTTTAGAACAATAATCTGTCCCTAACAGCAACAGCAGGAACCTGACCCTATAGGAGTAGGCGGTGATTTTAGAACAATAATCTGTCCCTTACAGCAACAGCAGGAACCTGACCCTATAGGAGTAGGCGATGATTTTAGAACAATAATCTGTCCCTTACAGCAACAGCAGGAACCTGACCCTATAGGAGTAGGCAATGATTTTAGAACAATAATCTGTCCCTTACAGCAACAGCAGGAACCTGACCCTATAGAACTAAGAGATGATTATAGAACAATAATCTGTCCATCAAAGCAGTAGACTCTACCTAGTCCAGAATCAGATCGTTCTGTAATGCAGAATGAGATCTGCAATCTGTCCCTCAAAGCAGTAGACTCTACCTAGTCCAGAATCAGATCGTTCTGTAGTGCAGGATGAGATCTGCAATCTGTCCCTCAAAGCAGTAGTAGTTATCTCTACCTAGTCCAGAATCAGATCGTTCTGTAATGCAGGATGAGATGTTATTAATATCTGCAATCTGTCCCTCACAGCGCCGGCAGCATCCTCTCCCTAGACTAGCCTGAGAGCATGTGACATGCAGCACTATGTGACTCCAGCTTATACAGAGGCTGGGTCACATGATGCACTGGCCAATCACAGCCATGCCATTAGTAGGCATGGCTGTGATGGCTTCTAAGGGCAAACCAGTGAAACGTTTGTTGATTGGCTGCCCTGCAGCTATTCAACATGCGTGATCAAATACCCGAACCCAGAACCCGAACCCAAACTTTTTTCAAATGTCGGGGTTCGGGTCCCGGTTACGGACACCCCAAAGTTCGGTACGGACCCGAACTTTACAGTTCGGGTTCACTCAACTCTACTTATAGATAGATCTTTTATGAAATGCAGCTTTCAGCAAAATAATGACTTCCTAAAGTGGGAAAAGAAGTAGGAGTAGTCCAGTGCTACTGTAAGATAATCCAATAGATCTTCAGCGAGCTCTATGATGTTTTAAGTGCATGCAAAGAATATTGGCTGATCAGTCAGAATAGCTGATCCAAATATCGTGTATGATCAATAGACAGCGCTCTTATGGCACATAAAACTGCAATTGACTTCACAGTGATCACTGACTTAGAAATGTTAAACTCTGTGGAACTACAAGCAGCAGCAGACTAATGGATAGCATGGATGTCTGTGTACAGTGTCCAGGATCAGTATGCAGGAACAGATTTGAATCAAAGATAGTAAGAAATGTAGGGAAGCAATGAGGTCTATACACAGTGTCTATTAAACTGGGCTTTCACCCGCTCACCACACTGGAACAGGAGATGTAGATGAAGATGGTGAAGATGATGAGGATGATGATCTCTCTGGTATATGGCACAAGGGATGGTCTCCGGCCTCCACTGCACCGCACTATGGCTCACATGGATCCGATATCTCTGCAAGGTAGATGGAACAGGAACGGCCTCTAATTCTTCTGATTAAGTGTTTTTTTGCCCATGAAACACATCAAGAGTTCCTATTATGATCCCATCAATGTGTGACATCAAGAAAGTGGACACAAACCAAAAGAACCAGTGCAAATGATCAATTAGTGCAGTAAGTTGACAAGGCAAATTTTATTGACTCTAGTATCCCCTGTAGACATACATGCGCACAAAACACGTTGGAAGGAGCTATGTGCTGACACACCACTGCTTCCATTTTTGGGACTGGCGGCAATCTTATTTTACAAATAAACTACTACACTATATACCTTTTTCTGTGGCTCGGGTGTGGTGAGCGTTCCCACTGTGCGAGTGGAGGATTACAATACGGATGGATTCCCATACTGTGATGCCCTGTCAGTGCTAAAAATGCTGCCTGCTGCCTTTCTGATGCAGCTTAAGCTGGTGAGTGGGCAAAGGTGGTGGTGGTTTGGAGCAACACATGGTCTGGACTGCTGGATGAATACTACACACGGACAAATGTAGTTATTATTTACCACTAAAAGGTCACCTGTTTTTGGGACTTTCTATACATTTCAATCACTGTTTGCTGGTCTTTTTTGTCAAAAGAACATTATTTACAGTCTGGTTTTTGATTATAAGGCCTCATGCCCACAGGGCATTGAAAAAACAAGCTGCAAAGCCAGTACCGACACCAGGGAAAAGCAGCTGTAAAAATGCGTTTTTAGCTGTGTTTAGCCGTGTTAGTATTTAGCAGGATTTCTCTGCCCTCTTCTACTTTCCACCCCCAAATCTAATTTCTACAGCTTAAAAATACTTGGCATGGCTTAACGCTGTATACAGCGTTTACATGTGTTTAACTGCATCAGGCGCTTTTACAGCTGTTACCCTGTTGCTCCAGAACGTACTGGCCCTGGGATTTTTTTTTTTTTAAACAGCTTGAAAACGCCTATGCAACTTACAGCTCCTAAAAGCCTATGTGTGCATGGACACATAGAATAACATGAAAAGGCATTTTTAAGCTGTGAAAAAAAAAAACACCTGATGTTCCTAAAAGCAGCAGGAAAAACCCCCTGTGTGCATGAGGCCTACTGTAAGATTGTTATATTCATTCTTGATCACTTAGGTGCTACACTTTTGGTTTTACGTTTTATTGAATTAACATAAAATGCATGCACAAGAGGAAGGGTTAGAACAGCAGGACAGCAGTGTGTGAAGGCAGCCAACTTCCTCTATAGATCATGCAGCCCTGGCAAGGGAAGACAGCAGAGATCACTGGATCGGCTCTGAACATGGGGGAAGGCTACTGCAGCCATGAGGATGACAGCTCCAAGCTATGTCAAATTAAATCCATAATGCTTGCATCACTCCTCTAAACTTAGAAAAATGGAGAAGTTGTTGCTGCCAGTTAACAAAAGGGTAGCAATCCCCTTTGTTAACCACTTCAGCCCTGGAAGAATTTACCCCCTTCCTGACTAGAGCACTTTTTGTGATTCGGCACTGCATCGCTTTAATGGACAATTGCACAGTCGTGCAACTTTGTGCCCAAACTAAATTGGTCCCCCCCCCCCCCCCCCACAAATAGAGCTTTCTTTTAGTGGTATTTGATTACCTCTGCATTTTTTATTTTTTGTGCTGTAAACAAAAAAAGAGCGACAATTAAAAAAACAAAACAGTATTTTTTACTTTTTGCTATATTATTATTATTATTATTATACAGGATTTATATAGCGCCAACAGTATGTGCAGCGCTTTACAATATTAGGGCAGACAGTACAATTACAATACAATTCAATACAGGAGGAATCAGAGGGCCCTGCTTGTTAGAGCTTACAATCTAAGAGGGAGGGTTGAATGATACGAAAGGGCAGTAAATTGTGGGGGATGAGCTGATTGAGAAAATGAGTGTAGTTGTTAGGTGGTGGTGGCAGGATAGGCTTCCCTGAAGAGAAAAGTTTTCAGGGATCGCTTGAAGGTGGATAGATTTGGGGACATTCTGACCGATTGGGGTAGGGAGTTCCAGAGGATGGGAGAGGCTCGGGAGAAGTCTTGGAGGCAAGTATGAGAGGAGGTGATGAGGGAGCTGGAGAGCAGGAGGTCTTGGGAGGAGCGAAGAGGACGGTTAGGTTGGTATTTTAAGACTAGGTTTTTGATGTAGCTGGGAGCAGAGTTGTGGATGGCTTTGTAGCTGATTGTTAGTATTTTGAATTTAATTTGTTGGGCGAGTGGCAGCCAATGAAGGGATTGGCAGAGGGGGGTGGCAGACGTTGAACGGTTTGTAAGGTGGATGAGCCTGGCAGCGGCATTCATGATGGACTGGAGAGGGGATAGTCTATTTAAAGGTAGGCCAGTGAGGAAGGAGTTGCAGTAGTCGAGACGAGAGATGACCAGGGAGTGAATCGGGAGCTTTGTGGTTTCATTGGTTAGGAAGGGATGTATTTTAGAGATGTTGCGGAGATTGAGGCGGCAAGCCCTAGAAAGTGATTGGATGTGGGGCCAAAAGGAGAGTTCAGAGTCCAGGATAACACCAAGCACCCTAATATGTGGGGATGGGTGGATGGTTGTGCCATTGCTTTTGACAGAGAAGTCGGGGGAAATGGAACGTGGGGGAGGAAATAGTATGATACATAATACATATCCAAAAATAAATGTAAAAAAGAAATGTATTAATCAGTTTAGGTTTACTGTGTTGCCTCACTGTGTTCTAAATCTATGGGGGCTGGGCTGGCAGGGGCATGACAGATCTAACTGATCCCGATTACAGGGATCATTAGATGATTGGTCAAAGCAGTGGAGACTGCTTTGAGAGTACGGCATTGGGGGTACAGTGTTAGCCAGAAGAAAAATATTTGGGGGTGCTTATTTCAGATGACTGCAAAATTAACAGTGTGACCAGGCAGCGAGAAAAGCAAATAGAATTCTGGGATGTATCAGTAGAGGCGTCACCAGCAGGAGGAAGGAGCTTCTCATCCCTCTATGTTCCTCCTCTATATTCTGATACCTCCTCTGATTCCTTATATAGATCTTTAGTGAGACCTCACTTAGAATACTGTGTCCAGTTCTGGAGACCTCACTTACAAAAAGATATTGATAAGATAGAACGAGTTCAGAGACGGGTAACAAAAATGGTGAAAGATCTGGGGGATAAAACATATCAAGAGTGACTTCAGGAACTTAATATGTACAGTCTGGAGGAAAGAAGTAAATGGCTTCAAACATGCTTGGGATAAACATAAATTCATAGTCGAACAACAGGGTTAATGAGAGAAAAAAAAACAAAAAAAAAAGGGCAGACTCGATGGACTACTCAGTCTTTTTCTGTCGTCACTTTTCTGTGCTTCTATGTCAGAACGGGGAACCGCCGTGTTTACATCGGTGGTTCCCTGTTCTTCCTCTCTCACAGGCATGTGTCCGCCGGCAACCCGCGGCCCCACTCAGGGAGTGGCGGCGCATGCCCGCCCACTATCTCGCCTGCGCCGATCGCCATTTATAGACAGCGATCTGTGCTACCATGCCACTTTGTCGCCATATATCGAAGTTACACGGTCGGCAAGTGGTTAAATAGGACTGATCTGTTTGGTGCTCTATGCTGAGTTTGTCACAGACACAGCACAGAACTGTACAGCTGGAAGTGCATGCTTTGGATTCTATTACACACCCCCACTCCCTACCCCCACCTGCTTAGGTGGACTGTGCAGGCTCTGCTCATGCAATATAATCGCTCCACGAGCAGAGAATGCAAGTTTTCTGCTCCAGTTTCATATGCCAGCTCCAACCTGGCGAGGATGTGTGGCAGTTTTCCATACCAAAAACTGCCATCGTCTCTCTGAAATAGAAACTGGTACAAGTGGTGCAGGTAGACCTAAAACAGGCCTATCTGCTTAGTTAATGGTTGCATACCGCTTCAGACAATTTCCTGCACCAGTTTTCTTGTGCAAGAAGATTAGTGAATTCCCTGGTTTATATCAGCTAGCAGCTTTATTTTTTTCTCTGTGTAATAGCGTCACTGTAAGGTATCATACACATTTGACAACCACAGTTCAAAAGCAAGAATTTCACTGTGTGTATTATCACATTACCAAACCTTTGGGCACGTACATCAGGTAAAAAGCGTATTGGTGAGGTTGAATTTTTTTGTTGATTTTTGGTTGCTGTCCATTGTTCAAGTAGAGTGGCTGTTTGCAGTCTATGAAATGATAGCACACTATGCATTAGACAACGTATCTGTGTGTCAAAAAATATTTTTACAGTTGGGTTGTTCCTAACATTTGATGATACTCTAATGCTTATGGTAAGATTTTCTGATTGTAAATATGAAGGGATGCCATCTATGATTTTTATAGTGTTCACACCTCAGTATTCAGGAAACTGATTCATTTATTACTGTGCATCGGGACTACCGAGCGAAAATAATTGTAGATTTTGTGCAAGGATTTTAAGCAAGTTATTTGGGCTCTAATGTAACAAAATCACACACACGTGCTAGAGAAGATTACACTTCACTGCAGAAACATTCATTCTCAACAAAACTGCTTATATTTCCCATTTCCTATCAAACAAAGGCATAAAAAAAAAAAAAATCAAGGAATGCACATCTCTATGTCGATACATATCTAGAAATACTCTAAGACACCATTGTGCAGTTCCTGCTGAAGATCTATATGCTTTTTGGCTCAGTCAATAAATCCTTTCTTTCTTCATCTAAGAAACATGTTTTCCTTTGGTCTAGAGACACATACAAATTCCTAGCAGCACCAGCACAGATGTCTGTGAAGTTTAAGACAGATCTGTCAAGAAACAGATGCTGTACAAAGAGCCTATTATATAATTAGACATAATAAGTCATTGCTGATATTTTTAAAGACTAATTTTATTACATATTTTTGCAACAGTGTACATTTTAGAAAGATGCAACCCGTTCTGCAGGATAAAATTCACAGTAACTAGGCTTTATTAAATTTTTAATTTAACAAATAGAAGTCTATTTATAAAATGTTTAAATAGCAATTCACCTAGAGAAAGTGCATGTACATGCATTCTCTCCGAATGGGGGCTAAACCTAATGTTATTAGGCTAGTTTCATGTGCTGATCAAATGTTTTCTATTGATACTATCTATTGATTTAAACTGGAAAACACCACATTTGGTCACCAGTTGGTGTTAAGGATCATAGGAAATTCCCATGATACTTAATGCCTAACAAGATTTGTTTTTTCCCCTCAAGGTTTTCCTAAAAATAGCCTTTTTGCCCCATACTTGGTGAACACAAATATACTCACCTACATCTCCGGTCCAGGTTTCTCAAAGCCGCTGGTCCCAATATGAGAGACCACTGAACCAGCACAGTGATGGCACCCTGAGATCACTGGTCGCATGCCATCCCTCTGTGATGTCATTGTCCTTTTCTCTCTCCTGAGAGGACCCCGCTGACTGTCATCCAGGAAGTGTCTATGTGTCCGTCAGTTAAAGAAGGACCTCTCCAGGAGCTAAACAGAAGACTTGGGCTGGCAGTGTCACATGATCACAGCGTTAGGTAAGTTAAAAAGGTAATTTTTTTTTTTTTAACTAAAGTGACAAATTAGAGGGGAATGGGAGAGAGGACATTTCAATCCTGGAAAGTGCCTTTAAGGATTTACAAGCTGCAATATATTACATTTTTATGATTTAATACTACTTTAAAGTGTATCTATACAATGTTTAGGTTTTGAAAAGAGTGGGGAAGGTTTAAAGTTCATGTCAGGTTTTACTCCTGAGAATTGAGTAAAAAACCTTTGTGCAGGACAGTATTCGGCATGGCTTGTACAATATATTTAGTTTACATAGTTAAAGTGCTGGTTTCCTATACATGGAATATATCTTAATGAGTTTCAGCGTCATATGACATGATTTTTAGGCATGACACTCTTAGTAGCAATTAATATTACAGTAATTAATTGAAAGAAGTGGGCACTTTTGAACAGTTCTACTTATGGCTGTAGTCTCCTTTGTATAAAAATGTTTGTATATATATTTTTGTGTGTGTGAGATTGCATATCTAAGTGACAGGCTGGAAGTAATACCCCTCAGCAAAAAATGTTTAAACAATGTGTAAATGTCATCATTGGTGTCAGTGGGAGGAACAATGCCCCCTTATTAGTGTCAGTGGGAAGAATGTTGCCCCAATGTTGGTGTTAGTGAAGTAATTATGGCCCACTGTTGGTGTCACTGGGAGGAACAGTGCCTTGTATCAGTGGGATGAATAGTGTATCAAGGGCCAGATAAAGGCAACATGTGGACCCTGAGCCACAGGTTGGAGAACACTGCCCAAGAGAAATAACTAATAGTTTTCATACACATGCAGAAAAAAATTCTCTACTCTTACTTTTACGTGAGTACTACTGGAGAAGACAGAAACTGACCCCTAAACGTTAAGCTTTTGTTCATTAACTTACTGCTATAAGCATGCATGTAAATTTAGAAGATTGTTTGCATACAATACTATTTTTTAAGAGCCATTGCTCTGAAACTGTCATGGGAGACACCAATTTGTCGCAAACAGCCCATTCGCACTTATGTGTAATTTTTGCAGGCATATTTACACTTGGTTTTGGCATGTTGACAAGCAAAAAGTGCTTCCTCCTCCACAACCCTGTTCCTAATGCATTTGATATGGTATTTTTGGGGGAGCATCCCACATCCTAAATTCTCACCTAGGCAAGAATTACATTGACTTCGGAAACCCCTACCTTGCCCACAGGAACCTGGGACATATCACAAGTCCCAGAAGCCCGCAAGTCCAATCCCAAAGCACTGAAGTGCCTTGTGTATGCACAACGGGGATCCAGCTGTGGGATATCAGGAAGTCACAGCCAGCTCCCACTTTCAAGATACTGTAGTCCAGCAAAGGATTGACTGTGGGGAGGACAGCGGAGTTATCCTTTTAATGTGTTTAAATAACACATGGTAAAAGGCACACATAGATCTGAAGCAGCCTGAAAAGTTAAACTAAAAAAGTTACAGGTGGCTTTACTTTTACATTGCATTATGGTATAAATAAGTCACAATGCATTGATCTGAAGATGGAAAGATGTAGCATTATTACTCTTTGTAAATGATTCCTGTATAAAATTAATCTACCCAGTGTATGGGGGATCCCCTTCTTCAAGACTCCATTCATATTGCTGTTCTCCTTAAATCAATGTGTGTGGAATATGATTATTGTGATTGACATTTAGCATATTATTTAGCTATTAGCTACTATTATTAGCTATTACTAATATTACTATTATTTAGCATATTATTGACCTAGATCAAGCATGCAGCCAGTGAATTTTGATTAGTCCAAACCAGTATTTCTCAACCTTTTTTTCAGTCAAAGCACCCTTTAATATTATGCACAATCTAGAGGCACCCCATTCTAAAATATAAAAGACTAAACAAATAGCTTTACATAACACAGCAAGATTCACAGACATAGGACACCCAACGTTACAAGTGATTTATTCTTCCAAATCAAATACATCTTTGCACGCTGGTACTGGTTAGTATTCCAATGTTTCTCTTCTCCTTTAGTTTCTCTCTCTCACACAGCTAATGTAACCCCAGTGCTGATGGAAAAGGGCAAACAAGAATGCTGTGCAGGTGCCCAACATCCTCCTTATGAACTGATAATATCATTGGTTGTTAGGATGCTGGGGGCTGGAAGGTTGTAATGGTGCACAATCAAAACCTGTGGCTTTGTGTAACTGAAAGGCAAGCTTTATCCAGCTTACAATTTTGGGGCAATTTTTAAGCATTTTGCCAAGGCACCCATTAAGAAACCTGAAGGCACTATGATTAAAAAAGGTAGGTCCAAATCCTTGCATACTAAGTGACTGGCCCCTGAATTTGCAGCAGTAAGTATACTATAAGAGTACTGATTTTCGCAGGGTATTGAATTATGCGCTAGAAGCTTCTTGGTTGCAGAGTATACTTTACTTTCATGGAGGATTAGCAATTATGTCTTACATCATGTCTTTATCATGGACAGGAAGACAGGGAACAGAAGTATATAAGTACACACTTAGATACAGACAATACATCCTGGTATTACATTACCACAGAGAATACACATTATAACAATGCAGTGCTACCTGCTGGGTAGAAAGATATAATGCATATATATATTGTCAGTTATTTTAAGCAACTTTACATGACATGCTGTTGCTTTTCCAACACTGACTGGGTTAACATAAGACAACCATACACTGCAATCTTGCAGTAGTATAAGCTGATATTGTTTTGTGTATTAATGCCTAAATGACAAACACGTGCTTACTTCCAGAGAGCCTGAAACAATGCACACCAGTCAGTACTAGCACCGTACCTTCGGTAGTTCTGTATTTTGTACTTGCTTTGAACCAATATTATTTCACAATATTATTTTATATTGAAGGATATGGGTATCATTGCCTAATAGTATTTTAATATTATGTGAAACTGTATGAAAACTATTTCTTGTTATCTAAAAAAAAATGCTTTTGTTTTTAACTGTGATAAGTTAAAAGATCAGCAAATGCTTTACAAAAGCAATCAATACCCTCTGCTCATAAAATAAAGTACTTCATAAAATTAATTTTATGACCTGCTTATTTACAGGCCTTATATTTGCACCATCCCTCTAGCTACAAATGGTTAAAACATATGCTTTCAAATTAGTTGCCCCTATCTGACCCCCAACTCTAGTGTCCTACGCACTAGCCTGCACAGTGTTGATTACACACCGTGCGTAAATCTGTCTCTATGATTATTTTGCGCTTGGCTGCATTATATGAAAAGATAATTTTTTTTTAGAAAAAAATAGCATTGTTGTCTCTTTATGGGTTTTTTTTTCAACAATAATGCAAAATGTGAAATTGGGTTGTTTGTCAAAAGGTATTTTATGACACAGTATGATGTATGCGTAATAATTTCTCCCATGAAGCAAATTGTTGACTAAAGCACAATGTAATGTTTGTCTAAAAATAAAGAGCAGTATAAGGAATTTGAGATGTGTGTATGTCTTATATTCCTTCCTGAACAGTGAAACATATAGTAAAAGTTTTAAAGCTCAACTTCAGGAAAAAATGAAATGTAAATAGTACATTCTACATAAATTACCTTACTTCTTAGTCTTGATTCGAAACACCTCTTCCTAATCCATATGGCAGTGTAATGGATCAAATTCACAGTTCACTCTATGAGCCAAGCTACTATCCTAATCTCCTAATAATAGCTCATTATCTTCTTGGGCACTGGTCCCCTCACCACCCCTGTGAGTTCTCCTGTCTCTGGGGGCCTATGAAAGAGAACCTGGTTGCTGGAAGTGTTGACTCCACCAATAGGAAGTGTGCACATCAAGCAGGCAGTGATGTGAACACCAGAAGAAGGAGTCCAGGAAGTAAACAGGAGAGAAGGATCATCATGTGACCATGGCTGTAGATAAAAGTAGTCATTTGGATAGGCTTTTCTTCTTTTCATAACAGCAGTTAGTTGGGAACGAGGATGGGTTTGCTAATACCTTGGAGAATATACATTCTTGGTCTTAAAGAAAAAAAGGTTAAAGAATATGTTACTAAAGTAGTAAATAAGCTTATGTCTCTGACCTGTGCATTGGGCCAGATAAGGGTACAATAGGACATGATTATAAGCTTTTCTGATGTCACTTTTAGGAAACCTCCCAGTGGCTGACTCTTCCTGCTACTCGTTGAATGTCACCAAAGGGTCATTTACTAAAGGACGGCCAGCCATGTAAAATAAGCCCATCTATACTTACCTTTCCATTGGTCCATGTCTTGAAATGCTCCGGCTTCACTGCTACCCAGATACTGCAAGTATTTGGCCCTTCCAGGTGGTTGGAATACTTGTTCCCCCTGCCACATGCTGTGGTTCCTCTCACTGGCTTATATGTCACTATAGGATGTACTGAAACTGATAGAGCATAGTGGAGCTTGGAGGGAATGTCCTTGGGATTTATTCCTGCCACAGTATCATAGGTTTGTTCTAGAAGCTTCTTTAAATTTTATAGGCTTTAGGTGGGGTTGTTTTCTTTGGGCGGTTTTGGGCATATACCATTTCCGGACGAATTTGGAGGACTTCTGACCTCAAATATAAGGCAGCTGTTTTAAAGCCTTGTGTTAGGAGATTACATGTAGAGAGTGGAGACCAATGGTTGAAAAAATCAGGGTAAGCACCGTTCTCAGTTCTTAAGAGGTTGAATCGTCTGAAACAGCAGACAGAGTATCAGCGTCAGAGTCACAAGCCAAGGGCAATGCAGGAGAAGAATTTCATAGTCGGGGCTCACAAGCCAAGGTCGATTCCAAGTAGCAATAGAAGTTGCTTGAGGCAGCGGGCGGGATAATGTGTGGAGCACAATAATCTGGCAAACAGGAAGTGCAGAGACAAGGCTTAAATCAGGAAGTTCATAGAAGGAGCAAAGAGTTTAAGGTTCAGGCCAGGATCATTCCAGGAATTGTTCAGAAGGCTGTCCTGCATTCCAGGTAGCTCAGCAAGGAGAGATGTTGCCTGTCACAGCAGAGGTTCTAGGTTCAAATCCAAGCCCTGACACCTTGGCTAAGTCCTTTATGGTAACATATGCAAACATGTTCGCATTTGGATGGGATGTTAAATATCTCTATAGAGTAGCAAACTCTTCCCTGACAAAGATTTGTACAGTAATTAAATTGAAACACTTTGAAACCTGGGCTTTGACACATCCTGTCTCAACAAGTCCCTGTCTGGGGTGCACTGTGAAGGTCCCCACCAATTGTATATGCGTTTTGTCTTTTTGTATGTGACTCTGCCAAACAAATTTGATTTTTATGAGATTTGTTTTTTGTATATAATAACATTTGTACTTTTTATACATACTGGTTAATATGCCACATAAAGTCCCATGCATGTTTTCAGTGGTACAGGATGTAGAATAGGGATGGTGGCAACCCATAGCCTTGCATAAGACTCATTATTGCATTAAAGAATGTATAAGCCAGCAGGAGTAGCCACTGTTTGCAACTTTAGGAGCATGTATTCACACGCCTGGAAGGGTTCAAATGCCTGCAGTTCCTGGGGAGCATTGAGGGTTTCAAGTCTTGGGCCACCTGAAAGGTAAGTAAATATTGTGTTCTTTTATTGGGTTGGCCTTTTTTACAAGTGTCCTTGTGTTGACATGGGGAACAAAGGTTTTAACTTTAAATGCACACATTTTTTCTATTGGATAAATCAAACAAGAATGTGATGGATTCTGGATCTAAATGATAAGGGCAAATGTCTCTTCTCTTATAACTCTCAGGAAAACATCTGCCTCTCTGTAGTTGCCCTTTTGTTAAATATTTGTCACAGTGGCAAAGTGCTTAGCACTTCTGCCTAGAATCACTAGGGTCACCAGTTCAAATCCCAACCACAGCATTACCTGCCTGGGGTTAGCATGTTCTCCCTGTGCCTGTTTCCTCCAGGTACTCCGGTTTCCACCCACACTCCAAAGACACACTAGTAGGTTGATTGGATTCTGTCTAAAATTAGCCCTAGTATATGTATGAATGAATGTGAGTTAGGGACCTTAGATTGTACGCTCCTTGAGGGCAGGGACTGATGTGAATGTACAAAATATATATGTAAAGTGCTGTGTAATTTTTTTTTTTTTTTGGTAAAGTGTTTTTTTGATACCTGTAATAAAATAAATAATATTTGTCAAGTATTAATGATACCAGATGCATTTGTAAAATTGTTGCAGAAACATGCAACAGCAATTTATTCTCACCTTCCTTTGCAGCCCTGACACCCTTTTCAGCTGCTGGGAGCAAAGAGACTTAGCCCGGTGTAAGCTCCAAACCAGAACTCTTTCCCCACCACCATATGACAGCACCTATGAATAATTTATTTTAATAGCAATAAGTTGCCATTTATGATTATATATATATATATATATGTATGTATGTATGTATGTAGCCCCCTGCTTCTAAACTGGGGCTATAATGTAACAGCTCAGACTGATTCTATAGTTTATCTGGTCTTACCTAATCGCAATGGGGTTGTGCATTTCTCACTGTCGCCAGTAGGTACCACAGGCCAGTATGAGAAGTACAATTAGGTTGAGCTATAAATAATTATTCTTCTTTCAGACATCCCAGTAGGAGGTTCTTAGCCGCTGTGCATTCTGTGAAAGGATATTTATTGGGGCGGGGCCATGTGCTCGCTCTCTCTTGCCTCAGACCCCTGGCCCGTGGAGGTGCTGCTGCAGTGAGCTCTGCAAGTAAGCCTGTCTGGGGCCTACTAATCTTGAGGTGGTCTTTTAGGCTGTCTTGCATGTGTGGAAGAAGCCAAGCCAGGCTGAGAAGATCCAGGGGATGACCCTTGCTGGAGAGAGCAAGGATCAAGGGCCTGGAGGATGCACCTACATCTAAAATGTGCTTACAGTGGTCGGCTTAAAGGTTCTCACACTAAAGCTGGATCTTGTTCTACATCTAAAAACGTATCTACAGTATCGCTGGGTTGGCTTAAAGGTTCTGGCACTGTGAAGCTGTTCTTTTCCTGGATCCAAGGAGTCTGTAAGTGATCTGCAACTGGTATCTGAGACCTAATCCTCTCTCTTACTACCTCTTTCAAGTTCTGCATTAAAGCTTTGAAAATATCTAAAGTGACTGGTGCCCAATTTCTGTTCTAAACTCCCCATTATAGCCATGGACTCAGCCCTGGGGTAAATGCTGGCTCACCCTCTGCCTCTGGAGGGTCCTCCTTGCTTCCAGTAGACCCAGGGGGGTGCTACATATATACAGTATCTCACAAAAGTGAGTACACCCCTCATATTTTTGTAAATATTTTATTATATCTTTTCATGTGACAACACTGAATAAATGACACTTTGCTACAATGTAAAGTAGTGAGTGTACAGCTTGTATAACAGTGTAAATTTACTACCCCCTCAAAACAACTCAACACACAGCTATTAATGTCTAAACCACTGGCAACAAAAGTGAGTACACCCCTAAGTGAAAAAGTCCAAATTGGGCCCAATTAGACATTTTCCCTCCCAGGTGTCATGTGACTCGTTAGTGTTACGTGTTACAAGGTCTCAGGTGTGAATGGGGAGCAGAAATGTTAAATTTGGTGTTATCGCTCTCACTCTCTCATACTGGCCACTGGAAGTTCCACATGGCACCTCATGGCAAAGAAATCTCTGAGGATCTGAAAAAAAAATTGTTGCTCTACATAAAGATGGCCTAGGCTATAAGAATATTGCCAAGACCCTGAAACTGAGCCGCAGCATGGTGGCCAAGACCATACAGCAGTTTAACAGGACAGGTTCCACTCAGAACAGGCCTCGCCATGGTCAACCAAAGAAGTTGAGTGCACGTGCTCAGCGTCATATCCAGAGGTTGTCTTTAGGAAATAGACGTATGAGTGCTGCCAGCATTGTTGCAGAGGTTGAAGGGGTGGGGGGTCAGCCTGTCAGTGCTCAGACCATATGCCGCAAGCTGCACCAAATTGGTCTGCATGGCTGTCGTCTCAGAAGGAAGCCTCTTCCAAAGATGATGCACAAGAAAGCCCACAAACAGTTTGCTGAAGACAAGCAGACTAAGGACATGGATTACTGGAACCATGTCCTGTGGTCTGATGAGACCAAGATAAAGTTATTTGGTTCAAATGGTGTCAAGTGTGTATGGCGGCAACCAGGTGAGGAGTACAAAGACAAGTGTGTCTTGCCTACAGTCAAACATGGTGGTGGGAGTGTCATGGTCTGGGGCTGCATAAGTGCTGCCGGAACTGGGGAGCTACAGTTCATTGAGGGAACAATGAATGCCAATATGTACTATGACGTATTGAAACAGAGCATGATCCCCTCTGTTCGGAGACTGATAACGCCCCCAAACACACCTCCAAGATGACCACTGTCTTGTTAAAGAAGCTAAAGGTGATGGGCTGAAGCTAAAGAAGCTAAAGGTGATGGACTGGCCAAGCATCTCTCCAGACCTAAACTCTATTGAGCACCTGTGGGGCATCCTCAAACCGAAGGTCTCTAACATCCCCCCAGCTCCGTGATGTCGTCATGGAGGAGTGGAAGAGGACTCCAGTGGCAACCTGTGAAGCTCTGGTAAACTCCATGCCAAAGAGGGTTAGGGCAGTGCTGGAAAATAATGGTGCTCACACAAAATATTGACTTACTGGGCCCAATTTGGATATTTTCACTTAGGGGTGTACTCTCTTTTGTTGCCAGCGGTTTTGACATTAATGGCTGTGTGTTGAGTTATTTTGAGGGGACAACAAATTTACACTGTAATACAAGCTGTACACTCACTACTTTGCAATGTAGCAAAGTGTCATTTCTTCAGTGTTGTCACATGAAAAGATATAATAAAATATTTACAAAAATGTGAGGGGTGTACTCACTTTTGTGAGATACTGTATATTTTTTATGTAATCTTTATTTATAAGACAGAGAAGACAAAAAAAATGCCAAAACAAACATTGCCAAAATTATGAATATTTGCAGATACCAGGACAAAGGCGAATGCATCTGCCTGCAGAAGTACATACATACAGGATATAAAAGAGAAAGAAAAACAAAGAAAAAGGTAAAACATCGTAACTGATGGGCTTATCCCCAGTTTAAGCCAGGGATTTCCCACTAGACGGGCAAACCGACCTAGCCACATATGAGTCCTGATCAGAAGGCCCACGGGCCAGCCTAAGCGATCAAAGGAGGCTTCACCCCAAAGGGTGAACCCTCAGGTACCACCACTGGGGGAGGGGGTCTTTGAGGGCCTCCATTAAACCTCTGCCCCAGAGTGTCACACCAGGGCCTTACTCAAGCCCACCTCGAGGCACCTGTGCTTGTTTCCAAAATATCGGAATAAGTTGCTTAGCAGCATTCAGAGGGTACAATAGAGCACTTTTCTTATAATGGCTAAGCGGAAGAGTAGGAACGTGGAGAGGGAAGTGAGCCGGGGACAATGATTATATTTATATTTAGTGCTTTATTGTGTGATAGCAAGTAGTGGTAATTTGGGCCATAACTATAAAATAGGTTTACTATACAAGACAATTACTTGAAAATATTTTCTGATGTGATTTTCTGTTTTTAACTAATTGCTGTTCCATATTTTGGCTATTATATTTGATATACAGATTGCTCCCTCCTGTGGGCATCTGAGAACACCCTCTTTGACTTTGACTTTAATGGCCCAAACAGAGTCAAGACCACAAGTAATTATAACAAATAACAAATTTTATTTATACCAAGAGTATTAAAAAAGACACACATAAAAACAAGCAGGAGAACAATTTGATTGATGTAGAAATGTAACAAGCATATTTAGCACCTAATGCATTTCGGTAACATCCTTCTTCAGAAGTGCTTAAATAATAACGACTTTGTCACAATTAATGGTCTGTAGAAATATAAATCATAACAGTAAACCCATTTTTAGATCAAATCAACAGTATCAGAGAGTATGTGTAGAATAGGCTTGTTGACTTACCACTCCCTGCTAGGAAAAATATATAGAGATATAGAGGACAGAAGTCTCACACTATTCCCAGATAGCAGCAGTAGTGAATCTCCAAATGTTGGAAGATAAGAGCTAGCAATGTGCTGTAGAGGTCTGGTCCCCGCTGTCCCCTGCAGTGCCTGGCAGCAGAGTCCCCCGACAAAGGGTCCGTAGTACCACCCATAAGGTGCAGAAGGGGGACCGGAGGTGGGTCACAAATGCTCGGAGGATATCCCTCTCACACTAAGATGGCCACTGCAAGGATAAAGTAATAGACATGAGTAATCTCAATGTTAATGTACCATCAAGGTATACATTCTAAAAATATCCACCAATATACTGGATTGTGTATAGTATACCTATCTTTAATTGAATTGATTGAATAGGACCAACGTGGAAAGAGCAATGGGAACACATAAAAGGAAGATCTTATATAACCCACAATAGTAGTCACTAGAAAAGGGAGGGAGAGGGTACATCAGCCGCAATAAACATCCATCCCACCAGATAATCAAAAAGTTAGATAACTGTAAAGCAACAGAGCCATCATACATCAAGAAAGGCTACCTGTAATGTATTTCACGAATACAACGCCAGTCTGTTGCCCTGGAATCATTGACGGCAAACAACGTCCTTTTACAATGTCAAAGGGAGAGCGGAAGCCAATCCCCATCCACTGTCAGCTCTGACCTGGGTCCATTCGCCACCCACCATCCAGAAGGGCTCTCTGGACAGGTGGCATGCAGCGTCATCCCGCAGGTCGTGGAATGACGTCACGCGTCGGATGTCCGCCGACGCAGTTCCGCCCTGGAACGCAGCGTGGGAGAGGGAGAGTACATGAACTGGGCTCCCCCTGGTGACCAAGATGTAGATCAGGACCCACTGCGTATCAGGGACTGGAAGGCGGAAGAATCAGCCACTGTCCACACAGGGGGGATATACCGGCCGCTTATACTATAAAGGCAGGCGGCCTTGGGTGTTTCACTTTTTGCTAGCCAGCCCTTTCTTTCTCCTTTTTTTTTCTTTTTTTCCCCCTTTCCCTGGTTTTCTTCTAGTGTCCAATAGATTGTGGTGTTCTGCATCCATTTACCCAGCCCTTCAGTGTACTCTGTTGTTTAATATGGCTCAGTACCTAGGGAAAGATTGGCAAACCCTAAGGAGTGGTGTTCTTTGATGGCTTTGGTCAAAAAGAACAAAAAAAACTCTGATCTAACTTTATTGTTTCAGAAACTAAAAAAGACATTGGAAAAGAAGGTTGCTTTTTATTGGCATATTAAATATTTTAGCAACTACATAAGGAAAAATATTAACCCTTTTGGACTTTGTGTCCAGATCTTCACAACATTGGAGGGTCTGGACACGAAGTTCAAGGATGAATGGGAGAAGACTTTAAATGTATGCCCTAGGAGTCTTATGACTTTCCTCATTGAGGAACATGGTTCCAGAATTAAATTATTGGACAAAGGAATAGATGATATTAACACCAAACTTTTCCCACTACAAAATCACCCCAATTATAAGTCTGCTGAAGTAGAACTCAAAGAACACATAGAACATTTCACCAAGGGTATTATCATTGAAAAGGACAAAAAATTCAATAGAGACCTAATGTGTTTCTAAGAACATAAAGCCTATAAGTGGCAAAACCCCCATAGACAAAATAAGGGAAGAATTAAGCAAGATGTAATGGATGATGCTCGATCAAACTATTCACAGACCTCATCTAACTTGTCTTCTTTCTCACAGGGATTGACTGGGCGTCGACACTCACATAAGAACAAGCAGCACCCTAGGGGTGAAGGAGCACATTGCCAATCATCCAAAAAGTGCGCCTTGGAACCTCACTCATCCTTGACTAATTCACTGTCACAGTCACAGGTTGTAGGTAATACACCGGCTAATTCCGCACTTCCCAATTATCCTATATTCCCCTCTGGCTCAAAAAGTACGCATTCAGACACTCCTAGAGCTCAGGGTAATTTTTTAGTGCCACCTCTCAATCCAGAGCCCACCGATTCACCGAGCATGTAAGACAAAATGTTGCACACTCCACGTTATCCCTTGAAGATACCCTCACAGTGGTTAATCTTTCTGAGCACTCACGTCCTCCAATCAAAGCCCATGTACTGACAAAACGACTAAGTTTTTGTCCTGACACTAATATTGACACGTTTGAAGTATTGAAAGATATACATTTATTTACCCGAAAGATTATCTTGAAAAATATGTATTCTAAAGAGAAAAGACCGGTCCTTATATTAAATACTACACCAGAATCTGAGGCAACAGATAGTTTAGTCTCTTTACTTGAGAAGAAAGAGTCTGGTGACCTCATCGACAGGTTGGATCTAGAGGAACTCCTAGAAAGGAAAATAGAACATTCCCCACAAAATTCTGTCTCCAAATAGATCAATAAAAAAAATCAGATCTCTTTCCTGCATTACATTTGAATGCAAATGTTGCAGCATTTGTGAGGATATCAGTAGAATATGCATCAAAGATATAGAGGGGAATCTAAATAGGGATGAGAGAACAGCTTTACAGTCCTTGGTCAATAATCACACCATAGAGATGAAACCTTCTGATAAGGGTAGAAATGTTGTAATTATGAAAAAATTGCAATAAGTTGCGATGTGTGAGAAAATACTCTCCAATACTCCCTGGTACCGCAAGATACCAAGAAATCTTTAGACAAATTCATAAAGGACTTTTATGAATTTGTTGACCTAGCATTCCTAAATGGCATCCTAGATAAAGAACAATTGGAGTATATTAGGACTCCCTTTCCCCGAATCCCCACCTTCTACTCCTTGCCAAAATTGCATAAAGATTCCCAAAATCCTCCTGGCCATCCTATAGTGTCAGGTAATGGCTCGCTCACTGAAAACTTGAGCCACCTTGTCGATGAATACCTATGTCCTTACTTTATGAGCCTTCCATCATTTATTCAGGACACGATACATCTACTTCAGATTTTGGAAGGTGTAACTCTGTCCCCGAAACAATTCTAGTAACGATTGATGTTGAAGCGCTTTATAACTCGATACCGCACAATCTTGGAATTTGCCTCCATACGAAGGGTGCTGTCCCAAAGTACCTGCCATGATTGGCGATACACCAACTTTGTAGTTGAGGCCTTGGATTTTATCCTGCACCACAACTACTTTTGTTTTTATGATCTCCTATTCCTCCAGGTGCAGGGCGTAGTGATGGGGACATGCTGTGCCCCATCCTACAGCCAATCTGTATCTGGGAGAGAACTCTTTTTGAGTCAGGGGACATGTCTGGTTTTGAGCAACATATATGCCTTTGGCACCGCTACATAGATGATATCTTGAGGGTATGGGAGGGCCAGTTTATCTGTTGCAGACTTTCTTAACAAAAATTAATACCAATTCAAGAAATCTAACATTTACCATGTCTTATGACCTCCACTCCATCTCTTTTCTGGATATAATTATCCACAAGGGTGAGGATGAATGTCTGAGTAGTGGTCTCTACCGTAAACCTACAGCAGGCAATAGTCTATTACATGCCTCAAGTTCTCACCCTCAGTCACTAATTAGGTCTATCCCGTATAGTCAATATTTGCGAATCAGGAGGAACTGATCTGATGAGCAGTCCTTCAGATTCGAAGCAGATCAACTTCGCAAAAGATTAATGAATACAGGGGACTCAAAAACTTGCCTAAGAAAGGCATTTAATAGAGCGCTAAGTAAACCTAGGTATCAGCTAATTCACAAAAAAAAGTCAGTAAAATCAGCTCTGGATCAACAAAATATACAACTGATTACAAAATACTCCAATCAGCATACTGAATTACGCAGAATTTTGTGCAGACATTAGCATATGCTTACAGATGATCAGCAGTTAGCGGCTATTGTTCCCAGGACACCCGCAGTCACTTTCAAGCATGTAAGATCACTCAAAGTTCACCTTGTACACAGTGAATATTGTGCTATATGAAAAGATCCCTGCAAATATCCTGGCCCTTTTACCTGTGGGGCTGCGGGTACTGGCAGTTCATGTATACGGCCCGCAATCCCATTGTGTGCGATTTACACCCAAGCACTTTGCAATCTGCAAAACAAGGGGGGTAGTCTACATGTTGATTTGTGACTGCGGGCAGTTCTATATTGGTAAGACCATGCAAGAATCCTGGCAAAGGGCCTATAGGCATGTGTTCAGCATGAAATCTGCTAATCCAGAGCTCCCACTGGGACGACGTGTGATAACTAGAAATTATGAAAATTTTCCCAGGATAAAGTTTTTGATTTTAGATAGGGTGCATCCCAGCCCCCATGGAGGGAACTGGGATAAGACCCGGCTACAATGCGAAAAACGCTGGATTGTAAAATTTAACGCTACAGCATTTCCTGGATTAAATGATAATATTTTATTTAAACCATTTCTGGAGAGTTTTGTTTCTGGCGGATGGGAGAGATGATGTATATAATTTCCCATTACTGTTCTAATCTGGTCTTGTTCTCCCCTTGCCTTATTTGCTTTGCCCCCTCTCCCCCTTCTTCTCCTTTCTTTGTTTCTCCCCTTCTTTCTTTCTTGTTGCATGCATCTTTCATGGAAATTTGCTTTTGTAATTTAAATATTTACATATTTCTTTTGATTAGCTGGATTATCTATCTAAAATATTGATCATCATTTTTTAACCTCAGTGCAAGTTGGTATGTGTATTTATGACATGCTGGTTGGCTGTATTATGCTCCCCATGTATTTTTACTCTATATGGCTTTTTTTTATGTGCTGTTATGCTGCGGCTCCTTCTTTCCAACTGGGGCATGCATTGTGGCTGTTTTCTCCTCCACTTGGCGCAACCAGGCCGCCTGTTTTTATGGTATGAGCGGCCGGTATATCCCCCTGTGTGGACGGTGGCTGATTCTTCTGCCTTCCAGTTCCTCATATGCAGTGGGTCCTGATCTACATCTTGGCCACCATGGGAAACCCAGTTCATGCACTCCCCCTCTCCCACGCTGCGTTCCAGGGTGTAACTGCGTTGGAGGACATCCGACGCGTGACGTCATTCCGCGACCTGCTGGAGGACGCCGTGCGCCACCTGTCCAGAGGGCCTAATTAGGGTGCACCCTCTGGATGGTGGGCGGCGATTGGACCCGGGTCAGAGCTGACAGGGGATGGGGATTGGCTCTCGCTCTCCCTTTGACACTGTAAAAGGACGCCGTTTGCCATCAATGATTCCAGAATTACAGACTGGCATGGTATTCGTGGATGCAACACTTTACAGGTAGCCCTTCTTGATGTATGATGGCTCTGTTGCTTTATAGGGAGGAGAGTTGGTGTAACAACAGCAATCCTTTCTGGTTGGATTGTCCTGATCCCTGGTTGGTCTATTCCATTTGATCTATGGGCTTTATACAATCTGCGTTTTGGTAAGTGCAAACCCATGACAAACGTTTTGTGGTGAAACACATCTTGAAAGTTTATACTGCACTTCTTCACTTTCAAAAAACACGGTTATGTACTTCTTTTTGTTTGATTTCTGATTAACTTTTTTTGCTAATTGTCATGGCATTACTTTATCATTTGTGCTAGTTTGATTCACATTAGTTAATATTTACAGCATTTTTTGCACTTTTCTTATCAACTATGTTTTGCCAATCAATATTGCATTTTATAAATTCACCATCACAATTGCCTGATTTACATAGAGACTATTATTATTTACAGCACTTTTTGAATGAATGCACTTTATGTTAGAGGTTATATGCCAAACACTCAAATTTTTGTATGGGAAAACCATATCTGTACATCTCAAATTTTAATGAATCTGGGTGTTTGTACCATGGAAGCATAACATGTTCTTTCATTCCTTATATTAATTGTTGTTCAGGAAGACAGCCACAATGTTTACAGTGCATATGTATGTAACTGTGAAATATCTAATTATGAATTGAATTACAGAGTGGGCGATTTATATGGATACACCTTAATAAAATGGGAATGATTGGTGATATTAACTTCCTGTTTGTGGCACATTAGTATATGTGAGGGGGGAAACTTTTCAAGATGAGTGGTGACCATGGCGGCCATTTTGAAATCGGCCATTTTGAATCCAACTTTTGTTTTTTCAATAGGAAGAGGGTCATGTGACACATTAAACTTATTGGGAATTTCACAAGAAAAACAATGGTGTCTTTGGTTTTAACGTAACTTTATTCTTTCGTGAGTTATTTACAAGTTTCTGACCACTTATAAAATGTGTTCAATGTACTGCCCATTGTGTTGGATTGTCAATGCAACCCTCTTCTCCCACTCTTCACACACTGATATCAACACTGCAGGAGAAATTCCCATTTTATTAAGGTGTATCCATATAAATGGACCACCCTGTATATTAATTAATATGGACAATGTTTTTGTGGTATGGTGTTTTTTGTTTCTGGAAGCCCGGTGCTGGTTTTTATTGGCAAAGGCCTTCTGGTATTTAAAACAAGTTAAAAATAAAGTGGTTTCCCACATATTGCCAATTCCTTAGCAAACTCTGAAACTGACCCTAACCATTACCTCTAGTCTCCCCGATACCTTAAAAGGTAACCCTGAAACCTGACACTTAAAGCGGTAGTAAACCCATCCATTTAACGTGCCGGAAATGTAGCACTCCCATTGGTTGTGCTCTAAACCAAACTTTCAAACCATCCAATGGCTGGTATCATAGCTGATCACATGTGCACCATCATGGCAGTTGTAGGTTAAATAGAGGCCAAGATGGCAGCTTCCTTGTCTGAAAATGATAGGAGGGTTTACTACCACTTTAAACCTAGCACTTAATCCTCTCCCTCACCTAACCTTAACAATCAATTAAAATGAATACCTCACATTCAAAGTATAACTAAAGGCAAAACTTTTTTTTTTCTTGCGTAAATTATGGAATGGAGATGGATTAGAAAATCTGTCAGAGACTTATTGCTGTCTGTGTCCCCTTTAGAGAGATTCACCCTCTCTATTTGTCCTATTTACTGTTTTCTCCAAGAGTGAAAGTGAAAGAAAATCCTAAATTTTGGGTTGGCACCAGAAAAGGAATAGAGGGAAAATTTCCCAAAGGGGATATTATATCTGGTGTCAGCTAGGGATTTTTTTTAATTTTGGAAGGTTTTCCTTTTACTTCCTATTTTTGCTTTGGGGCAGCAAGTGAACATCCCCTTCCCAATGGGAAAACAAACAAAAATACTCCCTTATTGGTTTACTGATGGTAAAAATGGTCATGTCTGTGCAACAGCTTGTAATCTCAAACGGGGGTGCATGTAACCCAGAGGCTGCACCGGGTATCATTTTAATTAAAGCTTTACCTTAAAAAAAAACTTTGAAATTACTATAAAATATTAAAGCTTATACTATTTAGAGACTGGGTTAAAGCCCTAACTTAACATGAACTTTTTGTATGTGCACTTACAGGAAAGAAATACTACCTGATGCACACAGTCATCCCAGAATACTAGAAACAGGAGTAGGCTAGAAATATTTTAACCACCTCCCGACCGCGCCATAGCCAAATGACGGCTACAGCGCGGCCCTAAAATGCCGGGAGGCCATCAATAGACGTCTTCCCATTCGGCTTGCGCTGGGATGTCCGCCGGAGACCCGTGATTTCCTTACAGAGAAAAGGAACAGGGAACCGCCGAAGTACACGGCGGTGTCCGTTCTGTGAGGGGGGCATGCCAGATCTACTGATCCCTGTCACTGGGATCAGTTAGATCTGTCATGCCCCTGCCAACCCCATTCCCCCACAGTTAGAACACACCAAGGGAACACTTTTAACCCCTTCACTGCCCCCTGCAGGTTAACCCCTTCACTGCCAATGACATTTATACAGTAATCAGTGGATATTTACATTTCTGATCGCTGTATAAATGTCATTGGTCCCAAAAAAGTGTCAAAAACGTCTGACATGTCCGCCCCAATATCGCAGTCCAGATAAAAATAACAAATTGCTGCCATTACCAGTAAAAAAAAAATAAAAAATAAAAATGCCATAAATCAATGTCCATAGTTTGTAGTCGCTATAACTTTTGTGCAACGCAATCAATAAACGCAGATTGCGATTTTTTTTTACCAAAAATATGAGGAAGAATATATATAGGCCTAAACTGATGAATAAATTAGTTTTTTTCTTTTTTCTTTTCGGATATTTATTATAGCAAAAAGTAAAAAAATTGTTCTTTTTTCAAAATTGTCGCTCTTTTTTTGTTTATAGCAGCGATCAGAAATGACGCAGAGGTGATCAAATACCACCAAAAGAAAGCTCTATTTGTGGGAAAAAAAGGATGCCAATTTTGTTTGGGTACAATGTCGCACGACCGCCCGAATTGTCATTCAAAGAGCGACATCGCTGAAAACTGAAAATTGGTCCGGGCAGGAGGGGGGTTTAAGTGCCCAGTAAGGAAGTGGTTAAATACAATGTATATGATTTTACATGTTGACCATAGATATGTGTTATGTGTTATCTTTTACAACCCTCTCTGCGCCTCATAGGTAAATAGCTTCATTCCCTCTCCAGGTGCTGAGAGGAGGAATTTCAGGAGGCAGAGTCAGTACAGGAATCACTGCTTGCTGGCAGCAAGGTACCATGGGATATGTAGTCCTTAGAAAGTGAAAGTAAACAGCAGAATAGAAGCTGCAAAGCATGCAGGATATCCAGGAGGCTGTGGAAAGAAATGGCCAGCAGACAAGCAGCACACACAAAATTAAAAATCTTTCAAGTAAGCTTAAAAACTATTGTTTGTACAGGCATACTCTGCTTACGTACCCTCACTTTACCTACACTCACGAGTACGGACATACCCGCGAGTGTCCATAAAGTGCCTCGCAAGTACAAACACATTGGCGTCTATGGGAAATCTTGGTCAGCTTGACATGGCACTGCTCCCAGATTTTAACAATGGCGTCTACTGGAAATCTTGGTCAGCTTACGGTACAGTTCGACTGGTTCTAAAGGGTATCTGCGGTTACACAAACATGAACGCTCCGTGAAATACCTGTGAGCGCCCATACAGGCATGAGCACTCACATCCATTTCACTCCCATGCATTCGTCTCATACGGACATGTTTGTTATCAAAAATTCGAATGAACTTTCTAAAAATTAAAACACACACGACGAACAGACGACCGGTAAAGAAAGGTGTCGGAGGACCTATAGGACGTACGAAACGTCGAAGATAAGACGACAAATGAAAGTGAAAGATTCCTGATGTATAGGGTACCATGGAACGACGGTCGTTCGTCACTAAGGACATGACTGAGACGGAGGACTTTAAGGAGGAGAGTCGTGGACCTCTCCCTTACTTCGATAAATGGATACTCCGCGTCTC
>BLSH010278179.1:803854-814356 GCA_018402905.1 Glandirana rugosa | reverse complement strand
TAAACACTAAAAATAGACCTGACGCTATAACCCCGCCTGTACAGTCTGCAAAAACTGTGAAAAAACCCTGGTTACTGTAAATATGTCGCTAGTCTTTAAATTTATAGGTGACTAATGACATATTTACAGTAACCGTCACTTCCCCAATTGGACGTCCCCCGTCACTTCCCCAATTTTCACAATGGACCCACACAAGATTGACACCCCCCACCCCAACCGTCCCCGTACTGTCTAGATTGACTAGGGTCACTGTCCCTAATCTCAACTCGCTTGTGGACCTTCAAGCCCAAGACGACCAGGCAGGCTTGAAGGTCCGTGCGATCGTTCGGGTTCCGTCCGGACCCGGACCCGGACTTTGTCCCGAAGTTCGGACGGACCAGCAGAACCCGAACTTCCAGGTGTTCGCTCAACTCTAATCCCTGTCACTGGGATCAGTTAGATCTGTCATGCCCCTGCCAACCCCACCCCCCACAGTTAGAACACACCCAGGTAACACTTTTAACCCCTTCACTGCCCCCTGCAGGTTAACCCCTTCACTGCCAATGACATTTATACAGTAATCAGTGGATATTTAAATTTCTGATCGCTGTATAAATGTCATTGGTCCCAAAAAAGTGTCAAAAACGTCTGACATGTCCGCCCCAATATCGCAGTCCAGATAAAAATCACAAATCGCCGCCATTACAAGTAAAAAAAAAAAAAACGCCATAAATCAATGTCCATAGTTTGTAGTCGCTATAACTTTTGCGCAACCCAATCAATAAACGCAGATTGCGATTTTTTTTACCAAAAATATGAGGAAGAATATATATAGGCCTAAACTGATGAATAAATTCGTTTTTTTATTTTTTATTTTTGGATATTTATTATAGCAAAAAGTAAAAAATATTGTTCTTTTTTCAAAATTGTTGCTCTTTTTTTGTTTATAGCAGCGATCAGAAATGACGCAGAGGTGATCAAATACCACCAAAAGAAAGCTCTATTTGTGGGAAAAAAAGGACGCCAATTTTGTTTGGGTACAACGTCGCACAACCGCGCAATTGTCATTCAAAGAGCGACAGCGCTGAAAACTGAAAATTGGTCCAGGCAGGAGGGGGGTTTAAGTGCCCAGTAAGGAAGTGGTTAAATACAATGTAGAAATGAATATGATTTTACATGTTGACCATAGATATGTGTTAAGTGTTATCTTTTACAACCCTCTCTGCGCCTCATAGGTAAATAGCTTCATTCCCTCTCCAGGTGCTGAGAGGAGGAATTTCAGGAGGCAGAGTCAGTACAGGAATCACTGCTTGCTGGCAGCAAGGTACCATGGTATATGTAGTCCTTAGAAAGTGAAAGTAAACAGCAGAAGAGAAGCTGCAAAGCATGCAGGATATCCAGGAGGCTGTGTAAAGAAATGGCCAGCAGACAAGCAGCACACACAAAATTAAAAATCTTTCAAGTAAGCTTAAAAACTATTGTTTGTACAGGCATACTCTGCTTACGTACCCTCACTTTACCTACACTCACGAGTACGGACATACCCGCGTGTGTCCATAAAGTGCCTCACAAGTACAAACACATTGACGTCTATGGGAAATCTTGGTCAGCTTGACATGGCACTGCTCCCAGATTTTAACATTGGCGTCTACTGGAAATCTTGGTCAGCTTGACAGGGCACTGCTCCCGAACCATAAGTGACAGAGACACCAAACTTGAGGAGCACCGAGGGGGGCAGGACTACAACATATCCAATTTTGGGGTCAGCTTGCCTAGGTAATCTACCATGTAGTAGTCCTGGGTTCCCAAGTTTGGTGTCCCTGTCACTTATGGTTCGGGAGCAGTGCCATGTCAAGCTGACCAAGATTTCCCATAGCGCTAGTGTATTTACATGCATTGAGAAGTGAAAAAAGGTATAGCTTCACTTTAAGTACACTTTCGTTTTACATACATGCTCTGGTCCCATTGTGTACTTAAAAGTGGGGTATGCCTGTATTGCTATTACAATGATGAGGTTATAAAATAATAAAGTGTGTGCTGTGACCAGAGATTTCCTTTAAAACCATAAACCCTGTTACTGTTAACTTTAACCACTAACACTCAACAGTAACCTTGATTTACCTTTAATCCAACTTTAAATTAACCTCTTAAAACTCACGCTTACTTTTTTGGAAGTCGGAACAATTGGTACGAAAAGCACATTCTCCTGCTCTGAAATCTACTAGTGCAGAGAAACACATTCTGTTTTTTCAGTGTATGAGCAGTTATATATTCAGATAGATATAAAGTGTGATAAGCACTTGCAAGTGACAAATAATTATTACCTGCCAGAGGATGGATAGTCTTGACACCTTACAGATCACATCCTCTCTCAATACAGTTGTTTCATGTCACAACAGTCTCTAAACCCTGTGGGAGACTCGATGTCAGAATTACAGGTTTGTGGGTCACAACAGAGCAATTGAGAATACAGTCAAGTATATGAGAGTGGGAAGCTGAAATAGAAAAATTGGCATTGCCTTGTACAAAATAGATAAGAGCATTCTATTACCAGGATACTATACAATAAATCATTACTGTATCATGAAAAATTTTGCATAGCTACCTAGTTGGACATGCTAAAAAAAAAACAGACATATCCTGTTCAACCTTTGCTCATCAGATCAAATATCTACAAAATATATGTCCTTCTCAGATACAAAATCAGGTAGAACATAATCTCCTCTCTGATCTCTGGATAGGTTGCCGCACCGTGATTATAAACACTTCCCTGTCCATATCAAATAAAAAAATACCCTCATCTCCCACCCTCCATTTACATTACAGCGTGGGAAAGGGACCTGAATCAACATTTCACTGATGAGGACCAAAAAAATCTACACTCTGACACACAAACTTAGTATTGCAACAAGAGAACAAGAAAAAAAACTGTAAAATTCTTACATGCTGGAATATGTGTCCTGCCCTCCTACTTAACATATTTCCTTATTTCCTTCAGTGCCAGATTGTTGTTGGCATTCCAGGACATAGAAAGGTACTATGTTACAAATCTGGTGTTCCTGCTCCTTGATTTCGCCCTTTTGCACACAGATCTTCTATGAACAGATGACAAGCCTTTCCATTTTGGGAACACCTATGTCTCTATGCTCCCGAGATCAATATCAAGTGCCAAGAAGGGTCTTTTTCCACTTTATTTCTTAATCCTATTACGATTAAGGAATGGGTTGCTGAACCCATTTACAATGCATCGAGGAGCTGACTGCCTGACTTTGAGATAAATTTCATTAACATGTAAGACTCTCAGAAATCAACTACGACACCACTGTACATCAACCTGCACAATAACTGTAAAAGTCTCCCCTCTCAGTGGTCACCCCAGACCCTCCACTACCTTATCCTTCCTCTCTGCTCTGTCTGTTTGTGCTTCTCTCTGTCTATGTTCTGTTCTTTGCCTGGACCTGCATAGGGTCAACCCCCCCTGGTCACAGAGCACCAGAATATTCATCTCTATTTACTCACACTCAATCCACCCACCAACCGTATCCAACCAGACCAACCAATGCATCGCAAGGACCTCTACTGGACCACATTTACCACACTAACAAGGTTGTTGAAACCCTCTTCTAATGGTTGTGTATATCACTGAATATCTAATGTCTGTGGGAAATTTCAGTTTTCTGTACTATCTGTAGTGCACAGATAGTTAAGTCTGTAGCTCATTTATGACTGTTCGTGTGAAAAGAGGGCATGCTTTTTTAAAGTAGTAATAGTTTATTGAACAATTTCCATACAAAAACAAAGTGCTTCTTTTTGTATGGAAATTGTTCAATAAACTATCACTACTTAAAAAAAGCATGCCCTCTTTTCACACGAACAGTCATAAATGAGCTACGGAGTTAACATTGTTAAGCCCTATAAAATTATTAAAGGATTTATACTTTTCATGTAAATGCTTAATTGACTTGGGACTAGGGAAGAGCTTTAATTTCCCTGAAATTGGGAGATTGTACTGAAATTTTGCTATTTGGCAAAATGCATTGCAGTTGAAATCAAAGTGGTTTTCGGTGCTGTTTGGGGTGCCTGGGCTTTAAATGACTTCTGAGGGTTGCATAAGGTTACATGAGCTACTTTGAATTATCCTTACCCTGGGCCTGCACTTGTGCAAAAATAAATAGCCTCAATATTTTACAATAAAAAGAAGACAAATGGGAAAAGGAAACCACCCTAAACTACCAAAAAACACATCTTCTAAATAATGAATAAAAAACAGAATAGGTTTTTAATGCAAACTTTACAAAGCCAGTGACTGACAATGAGAGTTTTTATTTAAGCAAAATTTCACCAATGGCAAAAACTGTTATTTTGCACCAAAGTAGATCTTACTCCAATCATCCCTACTGGGGACCTTCTCAGCCAAGGCCTATGATCTGTGGTACTGTATGTTCCCCATATTAGAGCAAATATAGATGCTGTAGAGCTCTTAAATATTAAAATGCTCCCTCCTCCCCAACACCTATACTGACAAAACATTATAAGAAAAATGTATATAATTACCTATTTTCAGGCCGCTCTGGTCTGGTCACGTCATCCAGCTCCCTTAGGTCAGTGAACGACTGCTATAGGGGAGAGGTGGGAGGGCCAACAAAGGTGAGCCATAGGAGCCTATGGGTGACATCACTGCACCAGACTTTACCAGCTGTTGATAAGAAGTCTCTCCTCTCTCTTGCAGCTGCCGCTGTTGTGATTGGACCAGAGCAGAATTCTGTTTTGAAGTGTAAGTAAACCCTAACAATAAACTTTTATTTAGGGCCGGTTCACACTGGTGCATTCCCAGAGATCGGATGTGATTTGCACCACACTGCAGTGTGAATCACATGCGATCTCTATGCAATGCGATTTCAACCATACAGATAGTATGGCTGAAATTGCATCGCATTCGGAACAAACTCGCACAGGACTCTTTTTTTGGTCCGCAGCAGAATCGGATCACATGGGTATTCACACTCATGCAATCTGATTCCTGTGCGAGTTTGCAGTTCGCCGTGCGATTTGCAAACTGATTTGGGGGTCTCATTAGCTTTCTATTGACACTCCCCACAGTTTGCATATAGCAGTGTAAAACTGCCACCAACTGCAGTGGATTCACAGTATATTTTTTTCACACAAATAGAGCTTTCTTTTGGTGCTATTTAGTCCCACTGGGTTATTTATTTTTTGCTAAACAAATGAGAAATGTGGAAATTTTTGAAAAAAACAAACAATTTTTTCTTAGTGTCTATTAAAAAATGTACTTGTTAAAATAGTTTATTGATAACAAGAATCAAGAGTACAAAAATATATGTCCCTTTTGAGACAAATGGCATACAAAGAGTGTACAACCAGTCACATAGAAAAACGACTTAAAGGATACAGTAAGTATAACATGAAATAATGGTCAGGTATCCAAGGCAGAAACAGCGTTATTACAGAAAGTGGAGCAGAAGGAGTGTCTGACATTGGATTAAAAATCAGAAGTAAGGTATGGTTTATACAACCATATGGAGGTAGGGAGGTCTGCTAATAGAAAGGGGAAGATGTTTCCTGTAATTGTAGTTAAGCAGGCTGTTATAAAATCTTGCAAATAAGTAATTTTTCTCCTTCACTGATGTGCACTGGTGAGGCTGCTGATGGGCACTGATGGACACTGATAGGCTGCACTGTTTGGCAATGATAGGCGGCACTGATGGGCACTAATGAGGAGGCACTTTTTTTTCTCCCCTTTTTTGAATCTATTTCTACATCCTTCCGGAACACCTTTGGTTGGTGAGTTCCGGGTGATGACCAAATCCCCCCCATTGGCTACATCGGAATTTGGAGTGACATCGGGTCATGGAAAGGTGGAACCATTCCAGGAACGCTAGTCTTACAAGTAAGACCAACTACCACCCATGTGGGTTGTTGCCTGAGGAGAGTGTGACGTTTGCCCCCTGCCCCTGGATGTCCGGTGTCTCCAGATATATGTAGGCGTAAATATATCTTACCTCTGGTAAGCCTTCCATTCATAAGGGGTTGGATTCCATCTAGGGGTATATCTTTGAATCATTCTTCTCCCATGGTTTGGTATCATCTGTATATAATCCTCTGATGAACTTTTGATGTTGGCAATCTTATTGGGACATGGACTATATATCTTTTCTTCTCAAAATGTTTGTTTTTTTGTCTGTTTGCACCAGTATGAACTTTTTAATAGTTCTCCAGTCCTGTGATTATAATACTTTGAGCATTTAGCCCTAAATGTTCTTTGCACTTTATACACATTACATTTTGCACTTATTCTATTTATCATTAATGATTCACTGAACTTTATTTATGTTTGGTAGTTTTGCTATATTGCACAGTTTAGGTTGAGCGCCAAGTCATATATATATAGAATCAAGAAATATTGTCAGGATCTTTCCTAAGCATGGCATGGCATTGCCCCTGTCAGCTGATAGCAGAAAATAGCTCAAAATTAGTAAATGTAATCCTGTGATCCAAAAGAGAAGTATAGCCAACGGTTCTCTTTTATAGAAGAATTTAACTTGAAAATTTGCAAGCTTTTCATTGCAAAAGAGACATAACATGCCTCTTCTACAATAAAACATTGTTGCCTGCCTGTTCACAAGTTTACAGTATGAAGAATGTACATAAATTGTTGCCCTTAAATACACTTTATTGTTACTGCAGTAATCTACAACCCACTTGATGGCAAACCCATTCATTGTGGCCACAGTAATGACCAGCTGGGGTAGTACCACTCCTATATCAGCCAATAAGCCATTTGAAGAAAAGCTGTGATCTGCCCCTAGTTACATAGTTAGGATGGGAAAATAAGAAACACAAGTCTATCTAGCTCAACCAATAGAAAAAAATAAATAAATAGAAAAAAAATACATATATATATATATATATATATACAGAATCCTATACCCACAGTTAATCCAGAGGAAAGCAAAAGGCCCTATAAAGCAAGGGTCTCCAAACTTTCTAAACAAAGGGCCAGTTTACTATCCTTTAGACTTTAGGGGGGTCGGACGAGGGCCAGTGGAAGTAGAAAATGTCCTGCCATCCAGTGGGAGTAAAAAATGCCCTATCTCTGGTGACAATGGGAGGAATAGTGCTCCATCGATGATGTCAGTGGAAGGAATAGTTCCCCGTTGTTGGGGTCAATTGGAGGAATAGTGTCCCATCGTTGGTGTCAATGGAAGAAATTATGCCCCATCAATGGTGTCAATAGAAGGAATTGTGCTCCATTGTTGGTGTCAGTGGAAGGAATTGTGCCCTTTTAATGGTGTCAGTGGAAGGAATTGTGCCCTTTTAATGGTGTCAGTGGGAGGAATAGTGCCCCATTATTGGTGTCTGCAATAGGAATTATGCCCCATTATTAGTGTCACTGGATGGAATAATGCCCCAAGGGCCAGATAAAGGCAAGCATAGGGCCGCATCTGGCTTCCGGGCCAGAGTTTGGAGAACACTGCTGTAAAGCATGGTCCAGATTGCTCTAGCAAAGGGAAAATACATTTCTTCCTGATCCCCTGAATGGAGTCGGATATTCCCTGGTTGAAAAATCCCTAGTGTGATTACTTATAATTATTAATATCCAGTTATATTTTGTGCATTTAGAAATGCATCCAGCTCTTTTTTTAAAGAGGAGCTCCAGGCTCCTTCAGAAAAAATTAAAAGTCAGCAGCTACAAATACTGTAGCTGCTGACTTTTAATATTAGGACACTTACCTGTCCTGGAATCCAACGGTGTCTTCACCCCAGCCAATTATTCAATCGACTCTCTGGTGCTGCCGCCGCCACTCAAGGGAAACCAGCAGTGAAGCCTTCACTGCTTCACAGCTGGCTACCTCCTGCGCTGCGCTTTGTGAATGGCGGGGGAAGAAAGAGGGGGGCTGAACTGCCGAGTGACTTCGCTGTGGCAAAGTGACCCGGAAGTGGGTGCGGGTACTTGTCAAAATCAGGTACCCAACTCCCCCCCCCCCCGAAAGGTTTCCGGAAGTATAGGTTAGGTCTTTGGCTTTGCCTAGGCTACCACTTCTTGGATCTGTTTGGCTTATTACTGAATCATGCAGCCCAGCCCTGAAAGACAAACTTTCATTATAAAAATGCTGAGTACGATGACATCATCACTCTTAGCATTATAACATCATCTAGCTTAGTTCACTACCTTCATCACAGTTCAGGGTTAGCTTTCCAATTACAATATATCAAGTGTTCTCTACAGTCTTCAAGTCTCTCAAAGGAGCATGCTTGTTGAGTAAAGCCTTTTAAACAGGTATGTCAAATGAAATTACCGCAAAAGCAAGCTCTGTAAAGGAAAGTGAAGGTGTTGCATTAGTGGAGTTTCCTTCTATTGCATCTGTATATACAATATGTGCCAACCTGTCAAGTCTCTAAAGATTTTTGCCCACAAACCCCGGGAGCTGTAGTACAAATGTAAGGCAGCATGCAGACTTGTGCTGACTTCTTACAGCTAATAAGAGAGAAATCCCCAGGGAATCATATTATTTCTCTTCTCTGTGACTAGCCAGTAAAATTGTGCACTACATTCTATCCTCCTGACAACTCACTTGTTCGTTATTGGCTTTGTTTGTCTGGCAATATAGGAAAAAGTTTTCCTTCAAATTACCTTTAAAAAGAAAGAGAAGAAGCTAGCAGAAAAAGTTTAAACCTCTTAGCTTTTTAGAATGCAATACGGCAGCATGATATCATACACTGTACATTGGGATTGCAAAAGTATCAGAATAATGAATAAAAAATAAAGAACAAGCCTATCATTAATATTAAAGGGTGTACAGTAGTTAGCTTCATGTATATATTTTAAAGAAATATACTCTACTACTATACTCTGCATCTATGACACGGAATATAACTTTGCTGTTTAAAGGCAGTCAGAAGCCTGCCATGGTTATATTAACTTTTTTCAACTTTATGCAGAAAAATGCCAGCTATGGATTCTTTATTTTATTAAAGCTAAACCCCAGGCAGATTAAAAAAAACTCATGTGCAATATATATTCCTTTTAAAATAATTAAAGTGGTTGTAAATCTTAAACAAGAAATATGAATAAATCATAATCCCTATAGTGTGTACTTGTCTCAATCCAGAGCACTAAATGTAATTTCTGTCTGCTGCTTTGTTCTTCTGCTATCTGCATGAGTTCCTTTTGACAAGTTTTCCTAACTCCAAGAGAAAAAAGTTGACAGGGGAGGGATCTTCAGCTCTGTTCCTGTGTGCTGTGTGACGGGGGGGGGGGGGTCCCTTCCCTCCAATCAGCTGTCAGAGCCCTGCACAGTGTTATTTCAGCTCCCTGCTGCCAGCTTTCTGACAGCTCGGACAAGCTGTCTAAATTCTGTACTTTGTGCGGATGCTTGCTTTTAGAGTTCTTTCCACTCTCTGAAAAGTTGCCCAAGTGCCTAGCTGCTCCACCTTTTAGCTGATGGTGGGACACTCTTGTATGGCTGTCAGGGCCGTCTTTACCACGGGGCAAATGGGGCAAGTGCCCTGTTTCTGTCTGCTGTCCACACATCTCCACCCCCTGCACCTCTTCCTACCTCGCTCATCAGCAGTTTCTATGTCGCTCTCCAGCAAGACTAAGGACCATCCCCAACGTGGAGCCTCCAGGCTTCTGCTGTTGAGTGGGTGGGATAAGCCTGAGCTCCGAGATCGTGCCCACCTAGAGAAGGGTGGTGTGACAGTAGCTATAAGCAGAGGGTGCCGAGCAAGTGTGCCTGAAGGTAAAATCACCTAATGGTTCACTGTGGCTTAGCGTGCAGGCACCTCTATGCTAAGTCTGCTGAGCTACTGCAGTATAGCATAGAGGTTAACTGAGAAATGCTAAAGATGGCTTTTTCATGTAGCATTAACTAAAGTATTGTCACTGCCCCCAGGTTTGTGCCCTCACGACCCCCTCTGGTGTGTGCCCTCCCGACCCCCCTGGTGTGTGCCTTCTGACCCCCACTGGTGTGTACCCTCCCTACCCCCCCTGGTGTGTGCAGTCTCTACCCCCTCTGGTGTGTGCCTTCCCAACCCCCCTGGTGTTTGCCTTCCCGACCCCCCGTGGTGTGTGCCTTCCCCACACCCCCTGGTGTGTGCCCTCCTGACCCCCCTTGTGTGTGCCCTCCCTACCCCCCTGGTGTGTGCCCTCCCTACCCCCCCTGTTGTGTGCCGAGCGAGTGTGCCTGAAGGTAAAATCACCTAACGGTTCACCATGGCTTAGCGTGCAGGCACCTCTTGGCTAAGTCTGCTGAGCTACTGCAGTATAGCATAGACATTAACTGACAAATGTGAAGATGGCTATTTCATGTAGCATTAACTAAAGTATTGTCACTGCCCCCAGGTTTGTGCCCTCACCACCCCCCCGGTGTGTGCCTTCCCGACCCCGTGTGTGGTCCCCCCAGTCTTCCGTGTGTGGTCCCCCCAGCCCTCCCGTGTGTGGCCCTCCATCCCTCCCGTGTGTGGTCCTCCCCAGCCCTTCCGTGTGTGGCCCCCCCACCACT